>PVJX010038836.1:0-16078 GCA_004027295.1 Dolichotis patagonum
TAGGTACCTGAACGCCGTAACCCAGGCACATGCATTTTCTGCTGAGGTGTCAAAAAGGACATTAGTAGAATCAGAAACAAAGACACAGAAGGGCACCAATCCAGCTCTGAAAACTGTATTTTAACTATTTTTATTACACTAAATTCCCTTCCCTGAAGATAAGCAAGAAGAGCAAAGAGAAACACTGTCCTTTCACTTTTATCTTTGTAAGCATGTCCGTGTATTGCCCTGGGTGTCTGTCTGTCTGTGTCTCTGTCTCGCTGTGCCTACTTCTCTCTCTGTCACTCTTTCTTTTGGACTCCTAGTCACAAGTGAACCTCCTGCCTCAGCTTCCTGGGTAGCTGGGATGACAGGCACTTGCTTCCTGCACTCGGCTCCAAAACACTGTTTTTCCATGTCAGTTCAAGCAGCATCTCTGTCTCTGTGCTCTCTCTGTGCCTCCTGGAAGACAGTTTACTCTGCTTTGCATTCTCAAGAAAACATTTGGCGAAACACTAGTCATAGTGAAGTTAGAATATAAAATATATTTCAGCAAGTAGGACTCTGCAGTGGATTCTGCAGAGATTTCTCTTTTTTCCTTTTCCTGTCCTTTTCTTGTTTTCTCCTCACTTGTTTCCTTTCTCTTTCTTATCCTTTTTCCTCTCCTCCTTTTTCTGTCCTATTTATTTATGTATCATTTATCAGTAGCACCGAATACAGAGAAGATAGAGCCTTAAGGAAAATAATTGCATAATTTGAGTTTGAAAGAACGTTTATGGTGAGGGGTGGTCAGCTGTGTCAGCTTTTGCTCCCCTATGTAGAAGGGAGACATCTGAACCTGGCAGAGTGGCCTTGTCATTAGGGTCTTTAGTGGTGACTCTACTCCGTGCTGCTTCCCACGGCTAATGCAGGTCTGGACCTGTGGCTGTGCTGCTCCTCAGCATCCATCCTCATGCTGGTCTCCCTCTGTGTTTTTCTCTCTCTCTCCAATGGTAGAAAGACACTCACGACATTCTTCAGGCCCCCATGGACAGTCCAGAATACTGTGGAGTTAACTTTGTCCTATAAAAATTCCAATGTTAATACACTTTTTAAAAAATTTTATTTAAAGAGGAAAAAACCAAAACAGACTAAAAGTGAAGCAATAATACTAATTCCAAAATAAAATAAAATAAAATAAACACTAAGAAATCACTAGATGACAAATTACATACTGTTATCTTAGAAATAGTTGTTCAAGTTACAAAATTAAAGCATAAAAAGTGGACATTCAAACAGTGAGACTGCAAACAGTTCTGCTCAGTGATCCAACGAAAACCTAGTAATATGGTTATCAATCCTACACACTTAAACACACATGCAGTTATATTTTTTAGAGCACTTTCTTTTCCTCTCCTTTTGACAATAGCAATTACACATTTTGGGCTTTATTACTCCTACAGTTCCTATTACTTTTTACACTAGAAACACAATGTGATATTTATAAATATGATTCTTATTTATTTCACTAATGAGGATAGGCTCCTGTTGCCTCCATTTCAATATGAGGGCCTCAAAATCATCCTTTTTTATATCTGAGTAATATTCCATTGCATAAAAATACCACATCTTTTTCATTGACTCTGCAGTTGATGGGCACTTTGGTTGTTTCCAAGATTTAGCTATTACAAATTGTGCTGCTATAAACATGGGTATACATATGTCACTGTGATATGACTTTTTCAAGTTTTCTGGGAAAATACCCAGGAGGGAAATGGCTGGGTTGAATGGAACTTCCAATGCTAGCCTTCTGAGAAATCTCTATAGTGATTTCCATAGTGGCTGTACCAATCTACACTCCCACCAACAGTGGAGCAGTGTTCCTTTTTCCCCCTCAGCCTCGACACCAATGTTGAAACTCTTAATACCATGGGATTACTTTTAGAGATAAGGGCTTTATGGAAGTAGTTAAGGTCAAATGTTAAGATGATAGGGGTCAGTATCAGTCTGACAGAATTGTTGTCTTCAGGAGAAGAGAAAACAGAAAGCTCGTTTTCTTTGTGCAATGAATTTACAGCACAAAGGTGACCTGTAAGCTAACACGTCCTCACTGGAAAGTGGTTCTGTTCTCTTTGATCTGAGTTCCTAGCCTCGAGAACTATGACGAACAGTCTGCTTGAGTTATAAGTTGGATTCTCCAGAGTATTTTAGTTTACAACTCATGCTGAATAAAACATGGTATGAGTTCTTCATCTCATGATCCTTGCTAGTATCATGTATTTTCCCATAGGAAATACTGCGAGATCTTCTGGGGTTTTCTTTGTTTTTGTTTTTGTTTTTAAATTTTTTTGTATTTTAAAGAGATAAAAACACAGAAAAGAAAAACAAAAATAAAAGAGGCAGACAACAACTACAAGAATAACAAAAACCAAGACAATTACATCTTGCTTTAACAAAAACCAAGACAATTACATCTTGCTTTGCCTTTCAAAGCAAGATGATAGAAATTCAACTATGGTTGTTATATTGCATATATAAATTTGTGTATATATATATTATGTATATATATTATGTATATATATATATACATAAAGTAGCTAAGATGATTATACTACTAATTCTATTAGTTCTTGGAAAAGTACAGTTAATACTTACATAACTTGATCATTTTTGCACGTCTGTATCTGGTAATCTATGAAAAATTATTTTTGAATAATTTTGTTAGTGGTTCCTCTAGGACTTGCAATATACATCTTAACTTATTAGAATAAACCTGCTTTGTATTCACTTAGTCGCAATGAAATACAGTCAGTTTTGTACATCTTCACTGCTTCCATCTCTTTCTGATACTACTATTATGCATATGTACACACATACATCTATATACATTATGCACCTAAAATACATCATTATAATTATTACTTTACATAATTTGGTTTTGTTAAAAGAGAGTGAATATATATTTTTCGTGTTTGTTATATTAATATTCTTATTTATTCTTCGCAATTATATTTATTTCTTTGGATTTCAGTTAGTATCTGGTGTCATTTCCTTAATGTACTTTAGTAGAGTTCTGCTTTCAACCTCTTATATTATACTATTAATTATATTTCTATATGTTTATAGTCCTTACAATACAATCATATTCATATGGTTTTATTAATTTATTTTTTAAAGAGAAATATGCAATTATACTTTTTTCTAATTAACAATGTAATTACCTTAAGTAGCATTCTTTATATTTTATATGGATTCAAGTTATTATCTGGAGTTACTTGTTTCCAGCCCAAAGAACTTTATTTAGTATTTTTTAAAGAAAGATATGCTAGCAATGAATTTTTTTTAAATCTGGAAATGTGTTTCACCTTTTTTGTATTTAAATTTTTTGATTTTTCAATTTTTTCATTTTTAAAGAGGGTAAAATTAAACAGAACAAAACAGATCATAAGATGACAATGTAAGAGACACAGATTTCAAAGCAAGACAACTGGAGATCCTCAGTGTCTATCATAATATCTCTTGTTTTCTTACAAATAGTTGTCCATATCTTCATATTTAATGAATTCATACAAAACAAAATAGTTTGGAACTGATCCAAACAGCATGATGAAGGCATTTTAAGTCAAGATCAGACAATAAGGAAGTCAACAATGTCTGCCATAAAGTGTCTCATTCTCTTCAAAATAGTTGTCCATACCTTCATGTATGTTGAAGTTAAACAAAACAAAACAGAATAAAATCACTCTGAACAAAGAATAATAGTATTGCTGGATTTCACATCATGATGCTACGGAATCAGCACTGGGTACCTTAGTGTCTCTTTTTCCTCAAAGTAGCTATTTATTTCATCATGCATTATATTATTGATTCTCCTAAACTTTTTAGAAGTTCTACGCATGCATGAGTCTCTATCCTTTCTGCATTAGAAGGAAAAAAAGAACAAAGACAAAACAATGTTTGGGAGACATCGATATATGCATGGAGCCTTCTACAATAGTTGCTCTCTTTTTGGTCTTCATCTTCCACAGGGTGGAATTCCATGTGTACTCAGGTAAACAGTGAAGCTCTAAGTAACAGCTGCCTAGCAAATGGCAAATACTACTTTATACTCAGGTTTCCCATCACAAAAAATGAGGCAACAACAAAAACACACTTTAGTGTAAGAGGTCCTTACATCTGGCAGAATAACAGAAGGCAGAGGTCCTGCAAAGACATAAGGATTGCTTGATGCTCTCTTTTATTTAAGTGCTTTTCCTAGATTGGAATCCACATGTCTGTGTCTCCAAAATCTATTATCTTCCCCGAGAGTCAGTTCTTATCCTGGTATTTATTCAACAAATTCAAGAAAACCTTGTTTTCTATTTTTTCCCAAGAGCCATTCCATTGGCAGAAATCACCTGTGTAAAATATTACATTCACCAAAGTTAAACACAAGCACTTCTTTAATTAATGGTATGTTTAAAAAATTTAAATGAATTTAGCTTTTGATGTATTGGTGCTCAAATGGTAAAGCAATATGCAATTTCCTTTCATTGTTAAAAAGACATTAATAAATATTCTTTTAATTCTGAAACAAAATTGAGGTAATTTTAGCATTTGATATAAAAGGTGAAAAGCCAGGTGCCTATATAATTTAATACATGACCACAGGTGTAGGCTTTGGAAGATTTACAGGGGAGAAAATGTGTATTGTCCTTCTTTCCATCTGCTTTTTTCTGAATTTAAGAGTGAGTGAAGCCCCTTTATCTTCTGTCAAAATAGCTAAACTCCACAAGATAGACAGATAACAAATAATATATATGGTTAAGCTGACATGACATGTAGGAGTCTGGTAAATGGTTACATTTTTAGAAATGTATCAGACATTTTAAGATATAAGTGCTCCGGCTGTGTTAGGCTTCCCTCCTCTTTGTCCATGGTAAACCACTGTGTGAGAATTTACACTGTGTGTCAGCCTCAGCTAACAGTTTGACTGCTTTCATCTTCCTGACCTCTGGGGTTGCAAACAGCAAACTGTGGCTTCAACTGTGATAAAGGAAGAGATTTGTTGGTGGAACAGCAGGAGCTCACAGTATGCAGGGGGACAGGAGAATGAAGTGCAGATAGAAACAACAGTTGCTCCCAAAGACTGGGACACATGAGCAAGGAGGAAAGATGTGTTTGCAAACAACTGAGAAGAGGAATGTACAGTAATGCAAGAGTCAGCCACTGTCACCTTCTCATGCTGATCAGTGCAACTGCAAGGATGCAGCTACTAATTTTGTGCCCCTATCTTGAATACAGTTGGGGATAGGATACATCAGATGACACCTAAGATATTCCATGCCATGACAAAAAACTTGTACTCCTAAAGGCATCGAGGACTACCTGGTATGTAGGGGAAATGAGGAACATTTGGGGATCACGAGTTGCATGTTTCAGTCTTCTTCACCGTTTCAAACACAATTCTGGTTTAGAATTATGCACAATTCAATTTTTTTTTGACTCATACTGCTGAAAATAATGGAGATTGGAAAATTTTGGAATGATTTTGTCAACCATGAAGAACCATTCCCTTCGATCCAGTAGTGCTGCTTAGTTCATATCTTCTTTCTGTCTTAATAAATATGTTACACTGACATGATGAAAGAAAAAATGTAAAAAGTCAATGATGTCACAGTATGTACCAACCTCATTCACCACAGTCCCCAGGGGTGATGGGTAAGAACTCGTATCCTCCTTTTAGGACCTCCTGACTCATCATATGGGTTAAATGTTGAAAACAGTGACACGAATGAGTGACTATCCTAGTGCCAAAGGAGTTGATATTATCATACCATCTATAAAGCCCAAAATGGCATTCTGCCCAAAACTTCAAACTACTCATTTTTCTACATCCACTCTGTGAGATTTGCACCTGTACATTTGAGGTACAAAATATGTAGGTATGTCAACATTTTATATTATACGGGTAAACACAGAATAAATAAGTCTTGAGTACTGTAATTTTGGCAGTATGTGATATCCGTGCATGAAAACATTAAAGCAGAGAAACACCATTCAGCAATAATAATTGTGATTGTGTGTATCTATATTTCCTATTTCCTTAATACAGTAATTTAGAATAAATTTACCGAGCATTTCTGGGACTACTTATTCAGTTATTTGATTATTTAACAGAAAAATGTACCGTGAAATAATTCCTCTCCTGCTAGTGGAATTTAATCTACCCCTCATGAGTTTGCAGTTGTGGTTCTTACTGAGACTGCCAAGGGAGATTCTTTTTTAGTACTCGTGTTTATTTATTCCCTCTATTCTTTGTAACTTGTTTCTTCAAAGCATCTGTTAAGTTAAAAGTTATGGGCAAACAGGTTGTGAAGGTTCAGTAGATTTTAGCTGGAAAAAATAGCTCTTTGACTCTTGCTAAGAGTGATTTTCTTCCTGACATCGCTATCCAATAAAACCTATCCACTTGGGAGCCTCAAGTGCTTTCAACTCTCTGTTGATGGTATAAAGTCACTCGTTGCACTCCACACATGTTTCTCCAGGCTTCTCTATGTCTGTAGAGCTCCTCCAATGTCATCAATTCTAACCTTTAGAGGCTCTCAATGTATGATCAATACTTGGTCTCTATTAAGTCATCAACATCAACATTGTTTACTTAGATACATTAACTGCTTCTCCATTCCTCTTATGACCCTAATTTCTGTGACATTTTGTCTGCACATTGCTGCCACAAATGCACACAGGATCCTGGCTGGGTCAGAAGCCTTTTGAGCATATGCTTGGGAATCCCTTTCAGCTAGTAAGTTCGGTGTAAATTTTGCAGCTCAATTTTATGGCTCTGTGCTTCTCAGCATCTATCATCCTTACTGTCCTCCTACTGAGTGCACCCATGTGCTAACAACGGACTCTTCTTTTGTATGTTTTCTTCAGTGATTCCCTTCTCCAGGATTCCCCTCCTCGTTCTTGCCTGAGTCATTCGGAGAAACATTTTTGAAGATCTCTTTACCTCATTCCTTGTCTTATTACTCTCCATAGAATTGTCTTCATCCTTTCAAAGGATACAGGAATCAGCTTTCATTCTCTTGTGCTCAGTGTGCTGTGAAGTGATTTGGGTAGCACATTAATCAAGCTTGAGAAGACGGAAACAGCACCTGTCTTCTCTTTGTAACCACCAAAGGCGTCTCCCACAGAGCAGGTTTGTTTGCTGGCTTCATTTGAACGCTTGCTCCAAAGCTTAGAGGGTTGGTAGGATCAGAGAGGAGAAATGGTACTTGCCCGTCATCTTGTTTTTTATTACGCCTAGAGAAGACATCAAGAGAGGAGCAGATGGTGGTGTTCTAAACAAAGGGAAGAAAAGAAACAAAGAGCAAAGAAGAGAGGAGAATGCTAACACTAGTGCCTTCTGGATTTCAAATTTAAAATTAAATATAAGGAAACTTAGGCAAATGCTATGTAAGCAGTAAAATAGTTAAAAGCCGTGAGCAAGTTTTAAGCCCTTTGACCACACTGTCTTTGCCTTTCTCTTTGGGTTCCCTTCAGTTAGAAACTCCATCTCTTTCTGCCTTGTGATGCACTACGGTCCAAGTTCCAGACTCAGGAAGGAGAATTCTCTGAACGCACTTTGTGTCACTCAGAAGTACCCTCATGGACTGATGAATAAATGCCAAACTTAAATCAGTTCTTCCCTAGTAACCCGTACATTTGAAAGGAGAAACTTAGACGTGTACATCCTGACACATACATGAAATGGTTGCGGAGTGTCTTTCTCCAGTGGGAGCTAGGAAACTTTTTTGTTTTAAATGAAGAGCTCTGAAAGGCATGAATTCAAGAACAATGTTTAAGATTCTCATAGGTATAAAGCAAAGCTTGGTTAGTAAAGCAACAGTATAAAAATAATCCTCTATGCAATGGAGGAAGTTAATTTTTCTTAAGTACAATAGTGAGACATGTGTTTATTTCTCAGATATCCTAGGGATTTGTTTTTAAAGAGAAAGGACTGAATTCCTACCTTTTGAGGGATCCTTAAAATATATTCCTACCATTTAAAAAGTAACTGTTTTCAGTGGGACAGTAATCCCAGTGGATGTATCAATGTAAAATTGAGTAGACATTGTTTTATTGAATTTCATAGTTAAGAATTTCAAGGCACAATTTCCAGAATCTGCAATATATGCAAAATTGTGTCTTCTTTTTCTCTCAGAACAAGATTGCCATCGAACCAGGTATTAACATAACCATATTCTGTGGACTGAGTCTATTCCTCTTATTTTTAATGATCTTTCTCTCTCTCTCTTTTTCTGTGTCCTTCAAGCCTCAACAAAGTGCTTCGGGAAACAAGGAGAGCTCTCAAGTGGAGTCAGCAAAAGAAGGAAATCCAAGTACCACTGCGTGCGAGTCTCAAGATGTAAGAGTAATGTAAAGTACTTTGGAAACAGGGACATAAGTGTGCTAACATTTCTAGGTCATGCCACCAGGAAGCTTTCCACTGTGTATAATATCTGCTATTGGAGCATTGTGATTCTAATCAGAGGCAGCTACTGTCCCTTAGATACGAGTCAGGCATGCATTCTCCTATTTGGAAGTGTAAGAAGATCCTTAGCAGAACTATGAACAGGAGATGTTTGAGACAAAACAGAGTGACCATAGGCCCAGCACTGTGCTTATTTACATAACGCAAAACAGAAACACGTGAAAATATTAATGAGAACAAGTGAATGAAAACCTCACAAGATGAGAGTTTACAGTGTTGTACACCTAATAGAAATAGGTTCAGCACTACAGTGATATATTTTTAAAAAGGGAGATGCGTAGCCTTCAAGTGATACAAGGAAGTATGGAATTTAAGCTTGGTGATTTTTTTTCATTAATACTAAGTAAAATCAAATTTTAATTCTTGAAGATTTCACTTTGGTACAGTTAAGCTCATAGACCTATCATGCCTTGATTTAAGATGCAACAAATTACAATTGTATGGAGAAGATTCAAACTTAGGCTTCAATCCAAAATGGAAAATGCCTGTTGAAAGGATCTGCCCCTGAGGCACGTGGGTAGTTACTAAAAAGAAACAAAAGAGAACAGGAAAAAAAAATTAACTCTGCTGGCTACAAAAGGAGATTTAAGAAAATGAATCTTCAATACTCCTGACTTCACTCCTGTTCTGTAAGGAAACATGGACCCAAATTACCCCATTTAGAACCTGAAATTAAGTGGAAGTAGAAATAAAATGCTCTGCGGAATCCATCTCAGGGAAGGAAGAGTCAGAAAATCTTTAGGTAAGAAAGAATATTTTTATTTTAGGTTAAAGGAAAGATAGACCTTTCACAATGTGAGCACATTTTCAGGAGCAGGAGAAAAAGCAAGCAGTTTGGAGAGGGAACAGACTTCAGATAGTGGTAAAATATTTATACAAAATTTAATTTGGGATTAAAAGTGAAGGACAGCAGAATGCCAAGTGAGGACTCTTGTTTGGAATTAGAGACATGGGCCTTTCCAAACTTTTATTTGCACTTGAGTGATGAACACATGGTGTTAAGTTTGCCGTGAGTATTTTTGTTTCTTGCTGTATTTCCTATAGCTGCATAAAACCAAGCTACCATTAGAAGCCAAACTGCACAGCAGTGAAGTTTGCTAAGGTTCATTCTGATCTGCTGTTCTTCCTGAGACTTAGGACTATTCAAAATCATACTTTTTGTCTGTTTGTTTTCTCTCTTCCTCAAACATTAATGCCTTTCACCTGCCCTCCCCGGTTTCCCTCAGTAAATCTCACAAGCGTCTGCTCCCTGAAACTGACTCTGCCTCGAGTTCCCTCTAAACCATGCCTCCCCAGCTGGACTAGGAATGCTGTCTGTCAGTGGACGTTGGTGTGCAGAGTCTCTGCTTCTCTAAAGCTATTTCCAGCTCTAGTGAACTGGAGAACGCTCAATTTTAGGAGATGCAGACTCAGTCAGAGTTACAAACAAGGAAAATACCAGAAATGAGTGAAATCAACCAGCTATAAGAAGTAAAGATGAATGGGACTGGTGTGAAGATCAAGTACCAGTCTGGGACAGTGGTTCTAGGTCTTGTCTTTAGAATTCCATCCCGTAGAGAGCTCTTGAGAAATACTGTTACCAAGGTGCACTCCAGAAACATTATCTCAGCATCCCAAAGCCAGACATCTCTTGGATTCATTTTTAAATTTTTCCAGATGATTCTAAAGTGCATGTCACTTTTACTAACAATGGATTTCATATGGAAAGGATTCGACAACTTCAACTTTTGAAAGACTACTCTAAATATAGAATTAAATAGAACTAATTAGAATTCATATTGTTTTTAAATGGCTAGAATGATTCTACTCCAATCCAAATAATCCTGAAGCTTGTGGGCTGTCAATGATAGATTTAAGGGGATTGTTTTAAATGAGACAATCCCTGTAGTATATCATTCAGTAGTATTTTTTTACACTTTCTCTATTACATTATATTTTAAAGGTGATAACTGCTAAGTAAAGTTCTGCAAAGTTGGTAATGATCCAGGTGATATGAATGTGGTTGAAGCATGGCAGCTCTAACTTAGAGTGCTTAATTTATTGTAGAATATCATATAATATGTATGCATACATATGTATACATATGACTCTATGAGATACATGTGTGTATGAATATATTTGTGCTGGTATAGGACTGTGATATTGTTGAAGGACCTGGTTTGTGATTACAATTAAAGCTAAGCTTTCTAGAGGAAGCTAATAAACTTTGATGATTCAAACCATACAGCTCTGCAGAAGAGTAATCCTATGAATTGAGAATTCCATAGTTCCTTCATGATATTGCTTGGTGCTTAGAGGCTAATTCTACTGATTTCCTTAACTTACAAGAAGCAAACAGCAGGATCTTTGTATCCACGAAAGCTTCTGTTTTTGGATTCCTCTAACTTTAGATCAAATATTATGTTTGGTTTGACTATAGTGAGTTTTAATACAGCAGTATGAAAATACTTTCAATCTGTTTGTATATCAAGTGAGAATTTCAAGTTCCAATTTGGTATATTTTATTGAATGTCTAACTTGACTGAGATAGCATAATTTCATAGGTAAAGAACACAGAGTATTTTCCATATGTACATTCTGTAAATTTTTGTTAGATATTATGAACTAAAGGAATACATTTCTGTGACTGACCCTCAACTGGAAATTAAATCTGTGATACTGTGATTTATACCAGGAAATAAGTACATGATAAAGTTGCTAAATATTACTGAATGCTTTTGTTCTGGGAAGCTGCTTGTACTTCACAGTACAGAGCGAGATTCAGGGGCTAAAAGCAGAAAATAAGCATTTCAGTCAAGTCTAAAAATGATTTTTATGAAAAGTATCTGAAATAGAATAAGTCACTGGGAGATGTAGTGTAGGTTCCATTAATGAAATACAGCTCTTGGGGCAGGGGTCAGAAAATAAAGCATTATCATGTTAGATTCTATAATGATTAGCAAACTCATGAAATGTTAGGGATAAATACAACCTTTCAGTAGCTAGATAGCAAAAGTTAGGCATTTTGATTCATATTGGTTACACCTGAGACTAACATCATAACACACAAATATTACATGAAACCAGGATTTGCATACAAAGTTTGCTGTTTACTCACACTGTGACTCTGGCAAGTGATTCGATTATTCAGATCTCTTATCAAAGTGAAGCAGAGCAGTGGTTTCCAAGCTTCGCTGTGACCGCACATCACCAGGCAGGCAGGACAACAGCTAATGCGTGCATTCTGCTCAAAGGCACGGTTAATCCATCTGTGTGTCTGGGGCACAGTGCAGAAATGTGAGGGAGTTCAATAAACCCTCCCAGATTTTCTTCAGCAACATTTCACGCTAAACATTCTGACACACTTGGATGCTCATATCTTGTAGAATTAAACCTGTTAGATAGGCTATATTCACCCACATCACTGGTTTGCATACCAGGTTTTTTTTTTTTTTTCTCTTTCAAAGTTATACAGGGTTTTATGCCTAAAGGCTCAGTGTTGGAATGAGAAGTGATGCCTCTTCTGGGTTTGATGCACTGCCTGCCTACCTTCTGGGCCAGCAAGGGTACATCGAAAAAAGGCCTACTGGCTCCCACAGCCGGGATTAATTTAGACTTAGAAGACTTGCTGTGGATGACTAAAGGATTAACAACATACTGGGCTCTCAATATGGGGTGCACTTAAGTCATTTCAGAAGCAGCTCTGTTTCAGTGGTAACACTAGATCGTACTGAGAAAGTGAAGGATCTACCAACTCCATTCCATTCTCCTGCAGCTAGCAAATGTGCCTCCTATTATTATTTAACAGTATTTTGAGAACTAAAAACATTGAGCGCTTTAATTTTCACTTGAGTTCTAAGGGGTACTGCTCAATGTAAATACGCTTTGCAGTGTTTTTGGTTCCTGTAAGTAGTAGGCATCTCATTTCTCCGGCTGTGCTGAGCATTTAGAAATAACAGTAAGGCCTAATGGGGCGATCTAGCACCTTTGTGTTCCTACCCTGCTCAAGGAAAGTGAGTTCCTGAGCCAGGGGTGTTTTAAACCGCCAAGTGCTGGGTAGGAAAACAAGAAAGAGGAAATGTGCAGAACATAAATCACGAGGCTGCAGGTTGAAAATGATGCCAGCTTTCCCATCATGCTGTGCTGTTCTACGCAGCTCTCACTGTGTGACATGTGACCACCACGAGTTCAAACTTTACGGGATTTGCAGAGAAGCCATGCCCTACTGTACCTGTCCTGAGGGGCTGTGGCATGCAACAGGCCAGGCTAACCCGAAGAGTTCTCTATTGTGCTATTCCTGCGCTTTGCAAAGGAGCAATTATGGTCCCAGATGTTGAACGTATGGCAGACCATTTCCAAAATTCATCAGGAAAATGCTGTTTCCCCTTAAATATAAATCTCTGTTTATCTTTTTATAACACTTTAACCAATCAATGATGGTAATCATAATTTATTTTCAGAAATGTACAAAAATCTTAATAATGGATATTCTGTTAATTTGGTAAATTAAAAGAGTTAAATAGTATATATATAAACAGTTAAGTAGTATATTGTGAGAATATTGTCTAACAAGAAGATCCAAAGACAGCACTTAATCTGATAAATAATAAATTCATCTCTACTATCTCTTCAAAAGATAGGTAATGACTTTTTTTCTGGATTTCCTGTAGTATTTGTTTTATATATGTAGCATTTTGGTCTGTAGTAAGGTCCAAACTGAATTTTGATTGTTTATAAAACATTCACATTTTGAATTAATAAGCAATTTGAGGACAGTCATTCGTGGTTCGAAGAGAGAATATGATCTGCTTAGTGACACCTAAGCAAATTAGGGGATTTGGATGTGACAGCAGCCATCCCTTCCAGTCTGTGCAGCCTTCTCACAATTGTAACTGTTACTCAGTGATGCATTTATTCACTTCCTTCACTTTTTTTCAATCACTTTCACATCACTTTTTATTCATTTTCCATTCTCTAACACCTGTTTTCTCAAATATTTTTCTGTAACAAATGTGAGCTCTATTTGCATACAAAGGTTGAACATTGGAAAATTTAGCCAAAGTACATTTAAGGATATAAGTGACTTGGTACTTAGGTCCATTTTTTTCTTTTTTAATATCCTAAGCATGTTTGTTAGTTTGTGGTCTCGTCCACTTAGTAAATATCTGAGTGAGACATATTTTTATATCAGTCATAGATATTTTCTTGGTCTATTTGCAGATTGCCATGTTGTATGTTTCTACCAGTTTTACTCAGTCAGTTCAGCACTTTAAAAATTCCATTAGAGATGTAACTAATTACTCACCTAAATAAGAACTGATGGTTTAATACTAATAACAAATTTATGGCAGATGGCAAGGTCAGAGACAGAGCAAAAGACTTGATATTCCTTGGGCTTTAATGCATAAAGATTTATTCTTTGTTTCTGGGAGCAGAAATAAAGTATAATTAAAAGTAAACAAAAAAGCAAAGAGTGCATTTTCTTTTTGTTAGCACTCCAATAAGTGTTAATCAAGCTTCATGCCCCTTTAAAAAGGTCATTCTAAAAATACAAATTTGTTTTCATAAATAACTTCCAAGTGGAATATTAGCACTGACATTAAAATTTTGCATAATTTATAAAGAAATAATAAAAAATATCCTTTAATGCTAGGTTACTCATGATAGACAAGTAGTTGGCTAATCACAGACAGGGAAGCAAGGCTGTGCCAGTGAGCTTTCACATCACTGATACACAGCACCCAACATCAGCGACTTAAAAGAGGAGAGGTTTAATTGCCTCCCAGTTTTGGCCGTGATCAGCTGGTTCCAAGGTAGAGAAGCTGTGAAGAAAGGCAAGGAGCAGCCAAGGTTCCTAGCACACTTCAGAGAGGAAACAGAGTGAGGAGATGCCAGAGTGAATGATCAGGGGAACAGACCCAGCTCCCAGGCCAGGCATCCATGACCCACCCACACATAGGGAGAAGTACATTCCAGTGGTCTTGGGGGAAGACCCCAAAGGAAGTAAAACTGAACATGAAACTGACCACTGGACAGTGTGAGAAGAAAAGACCTGAAAGGAAACAAAGCAGGAGGAAAAAGAGAAAGAGAAAGAATGAGGAGGAGAAGGGGAAGGGGAAGGGGAAGGAGAAAGAGAAGGAGAGAGAGAGAGAAAGAGAAAAAGAGAAAGAGAAAGAGAAAGAGAAAGAAAGAGAAAGAGAAAGAGAAAGAGAAAGAGAAAGAGAAAGAGAAAGAGAAAGAGAAAGAGAAAGAGAAAGAGGTCAGAAGGAGGGAGGGCATTATAAATTCTTTGGCAATGTCAAGATTCTCCTGTGAATAAAATCAATATGCTGACATAAAAAGAATAAGGTCAAAGTGATTGAATATCAATGTTTATAGGTTTTCAAGTTACAAAAATTAACAACCTAAGAAAATCTATTTTTAAATTTTTTTATTTTAAAGAGAACAAAACAAAAGAGGGCAGTACAGAGCAGATCAGAACAGGACAACATAGACAACACAGTACTTTACATTAAGACAACCGGACATCAACAGTAGCTATCACCATATCACTTACTCTGCTATAGTTGAGCATAGTTTCAAATACAGCAATATCAAACATAACAAAATAGTATAAAGCCATGCATAGAGTGAGAGAATTAAAATCTTGATTGAAGAAAGAGAAAGCTAAAGGAAGGGAAAGAAAATGAGAGACTGAAATCTAATATGTGCAAGATTCTTCATTAGTAACTGTTACATGTTATTATTATTTGAATATAATTCTTCCAAAAAAACCCCACTTATTTCTCATCTAAAATCATGTGTGTGTGTGTGTGTGTGTGTGTGTGTGTAAAGTCCTACATGAAATCCTGGCATATTCCATATCTGGCAAGATCTCATTTCCTTAGATATAGCTGTCTCTCACTCTGATGGGACATGGAAGATATATGACATCCATCTAGGCCCTTTAGTTAGAAAGGAAATCCCATCTGGGCACTGAGAACCTTGTAACTGAATTGCTTGCCAAGGACTCCACTTCCTTGGTGGTTAGAATCCCATTGCTGGAAGCTGAAGGGTGCAACAAATATTCAAATCATTTCTGGACCTGGTGACACATGCTTACAATCCCAGCCCTCAGGAGGCCAGCCTGGCCTATGTACTGAGTTAAAGACCAGCTCGAGTTATGTATCACGATGTTCTTTCAAGAGAAAATTTTTTTTGAATTGTAGAGAAATTCTATTCTGGAATGGGCTACGTCTTTATTCTATTTACTTTTCTGTGTTACCTATATTTTCTCATTTCTGTAGGATTTCAACACAATGAAAGTAAACATTGTTACACTCATTTTATGAATAGGAAACAGGGAGATGAAACCAGTATTTTTCTAGCAACATTCACAGGCAAGTGCTGCCTTATGATAACATTTAACATTTATAGAGATATAAAGGAATTAAAATGAAATAAAGAAACTTGTAAATAAAATTACAGCTAAGCAGAAAATCTGGGTTTTCCAATGAGATTTTTGTAGATGAAAATATTTTCTGGAACATTTTAAAAATGTTGTCCTGGCAATGCATTGACTTATCTTTTTATCTAGTGTCAAAATATGCAATTGACAACCTGAAAATTTGCTATTGGTGTTTACAA
>PVJX010038837.1:0-16100 GCA_004027295.1 Dolichotis patagonum
AACAATCATTTTATCACCTTTTCCAGTCAGTGGGCCATGGGGACATGCAAGTGAAGAATTGCTTTAAATCACCCTTTGTTCCATCTCTCCTCCAAGGCCAGCACTTACTGTGAGTCAGTAAACGGGTAAGCTAGATAGTCCAAGAAACCACAAATGTATGTGATCACTGGAGTCTCGCAGGCTAACAAAGACTACTTTTCAAAATTCTTCTCAATTGACTGACACAAAAAAATAAGAGAAAATTGTTCATCTTTCCTTCTGGGAAGTAAATTTCCAAGGTCAACTGGTTAAGTGGTGTGAACCAATCATCAAATCATGTTCTGTTTACTTAGCATGCTTTCAGAGATTTATTCTCTGATGATACTGAAGTCACCACAGTAACAGTATCAATGACTCATCAAAAGGTCAAGGGGAAAAATCTATTTCTCCCTCCCCCAACATGGCATAAATGGTTGGATTCATTTTCCTTGCTTTTAATCTGTCTCTGAAACATCCTGATTTGAATAAAGCAGAACAACAACAAAAGAGTCTATTAATTATCCAGTTTGGTTCTCCAGTAGACAGTCCATCCATGTTTTAAATCATTTGCTCAGTAAGTCCATAGGAACAAACTTGTTTAGCCCAATACAATTTACATTGAGGAAACGCTTAATTCTGGACAAAATCAGACTCTTTAGAGCTAGTTTCTGGGCCATGGGGACATGCAATGGAAGAGCTGCTTTAACTCACCCTTTGTTCCATGTCTCCTCTAAGACCAGCACTTACTGTGAGCGAGCTTTAAAATTTTAAGTCATTTTAACATGAGAAGTGAGAGAATAAGAAAGACCTCAATTTTTAATACCATTTTACTTATTTAAAAAAAATAGACCCTTTATAAATCACTTCAAACCCAAAGACTATTTCCTTATCTACAAAGTAAAGATATGCAATAAAAATATTAAACTTCAGTAAATATGAAAAAAGAGAGCATCCCCTAAAAATTACATGTTAATCTTTTTTCATCCCAACACAGACAGGCTTCTTTACAAAGAGATATAAAAATGACAATACCTTATTACCATATTCAAATGTAATGAATTTAAATTAACCCAGTTTTTTAGATGATTAATTCTGACCAAGCGTCCTTTCCTCTTTGCTTAGTGAATGATAACAATTAATTTACAGTAAGCAGGTGATTCACATTCTACTCACACTCAGACTTCCTGGCCAGAACCCACAGAGAGGAGGACCCAGCCATCTTGGCTGGCTGCCTATTCATCTGTGGGATTATTCTTCTTTACAAGCTGCTGCCACAGAAAAATGAATTCACATCCAGCTGAGACAATTGTCCTCATCACCATATATCTTCTGGGAATGTCCCCCAATCTTCGCCACATGTCGAATGGCTCCTTTTATAATGATATGAGCAACCATTTTTGTGTTTTTGCTCCATGCTGGTCAATTTGTGTTAATTACTTCGCATATATTATTTCTTTTAACCTTCACAACAGCTCCATGAATGAGATGTTATTATCTCCATTTTACAGATGAGAAAACAGGAAGACAGAGGTTAAAAAATTTCCCACAGACACAGAAGTAGTATTTGACACCTGGATGTGAACACAAGTCTGGCTCCGAAGCATTACCTCTAATTCTTTCTTGATCTAAGTAATAAATTAAGTCCCACTCAGATTCTGCTCTATCTTTTAGCTCAAATCAAAGAAAATATAAGGCATCCTATGTCAGAAAACCTTACTTACTATATACATTAATAATAATAGTGAGCATGTATTGAAAAATTACCAAATGCTAGGACTGGGAGTGCTTCCTAGGATGTGCAAGGCCCTGGGTTTGATCTCCAGAAAATAAAAATGAAGAATAAATGAATTACCAGGCACTAAGCACTTTATATACACTTTATTCTTCTATTTGAACAATAGTCATTCTAGACTTTCAGCACATATTTTTATGTCTATTTATTTATTTAAAAGTTGTTTTTCTGCTATGTATGCTGGGGATAGTGGTCAGGGCTTCATGCAGTCTCGGTAAGCACTCTACCACTGAGCTTCATTCTGAGCACATATTTTATTTTTAAACTAATGAAATATTTTACATATTCAAAATTGTGTACATGTACTTACATATACCCATTATATTTATGTATGTTTCACACTCTTGTCTCCTATCCTCTAAGTACGGAAAGTTACTTGATGTTAAGAGTCTGTCAAAATGGGGAAACCTCCATAAGCCACAAAGGAAGAGAGAAATCCCACCCATTGCCTCTTGGCTACCCCAGGAACCTCAATCTGGAAGAGCCTAGGTGCCTGGCCTATTGCCTTACACCTCAGAATATGCAGCCAGTGTGGAAAGTGCCCAGGGCACAGCATCCAGCTCTTCCAGAGGAATGCAAGGTAAATCCATTCTAACAAGGGGAAACACTTTGCATACAAACCCCTAATTTATGATTGGTTGTTATATAACTATAGACTTTGCTCCTATGGTCTAAAGCACAAAATCAATACCTACCACAGTATAGTAATTTCCAAACTGTGCTTAATGCTATCATTGGGAAGCCCTGGGGATAATAACCACACCACATCCATATACCAAAAGACTAAGATCTGAGCTAAACAGAAACTAGCATCCCACACATAATTATTTGGGAAGGTAGGACCATGGGATAGGCACAAAGCAAGAATCTCCCTGAAGAACAGACTTTTTCTAGAGAAACATAGATACTAGTGTTATTGCTACCTACCACCAAAAATCACAAGAATGATCACAGAAAAACACAAAACAAAAATATTATTTGAAAATGTAAAGACAAAGAAGCAAAATGCAATCTCAGACATCTAGTCCACCGAGAACAAGTCCAGGAGATGTAGACATAGAAGAAATTGTAAGCCAAACACCTGAGATTTCTGAGATGATGGCACCTGAAGTAAAGTAACTGCTTCATGAGGCTGTAAAAGAAATCAGATTAGAAATAATCTCTCAGGTAAAGAAAAAAGTGACAACCATAATGAAAGTATTGCTGAGCACATCTAAAGAAGTCACAGATTTAAAAAAAAAAGAGGAGTATAGGAAAATGATGGAAATATTGAATGAATAATATGGGAAAGAATTGTAAAACATGAAACATTCAAAGAGATATCCAGGAAATTAAAAATTCCATTGAAATATGGTAAATCTGCTTGAATGAAACCAAAGACAGACATTCAGACCTTGAAGATAGGATTACAGCTAGCAATCATGAAATAAAAGATTTGTTAAAAATAAAAAGGAACCAGGAAATAACAAGATGATGAAAAGAAAAACAATATAAGATTGACAGGTGTCAATGAAAAAGCAGGAGTCAACACAAATGACATAAAAAGAATATTTGGAGAAGTAATAGCAGAAAATTTCCCAAACATGGGAATACAGTCTGACATTTAGATAAGTGAGGCATATAGTAATCAAATTATTCATAACCAAAATAAATCTACACTCAGACTTATAATAATCAACATCCCAGAAAGTCAGCACAGAAAGATAATATTAAAAGGTGTTAGAGAAAAAAAATAGATCCTCTATAAATAAAACTGTCAGAATCATGACTGATTTCTTGACACAAACCATCAAGTCAAGAAGAGTTTGAACTCAGATTGATTGTATCCTGCAAAACTATCTTTCAAAATTAATAGGGAAGTAAGATGCTTCCATGAAGAAAACATCTGAAGAAATTCATAACCAAAAAACCAACTCTACAAAACGTACTGAAAGATATTCTAGAAAGAGATTTTTTTTAAAAATGACCACAATTCCAGGAACAAAAACAAAAAGAAACCACGAGGCAGGGCAGACAATTAAACACAGGAGAAAAGTAGGGAACCAACAACAGGATGATAACATAACAAAGGCAAGCCAATATATATATTATATATATCAGTTATAATGTAACTGGCCTCAATACACTAATGTAAATGGCCTCAATTTACCAATCAAAAGAAAAAGACTGGCAGAGTGGATCAAGAAACAAAATCCAAATTTATGCTGTACAGAAGAAATACATTTAACTCAAAAGGAAATAAATAGACTGAAAGGCAAAGGAAGGAAAACAATATTCCATGAGAAAGGAACCCAGAAAAAAAGCAGGGATAGAGCCCAGGGATTTAACTCAGTGGCATAAGCGCCTGCCTGGCAGGCATGAAGTCATGATTTTGATCCTTGATACAGAAAAAAAAAAAGCAGGGGTAGCTATTCTGTTTGCAGATAATGTGAACTTCAAACCAAGTATGATCAGAAGACATAAAGATGTTCACTACATACTTGATAGAGGAAAACTTAAAGAGAAAGAGATAACAATCATAAATATATATGTATCAAATACAGGAGCACCCAATTATATAAGACAGACATTAATAGTCATGAAAAACCAAATAAGCAATGACACAATTATAACAGGGAAACTTAATACCCTATTTTAGTAAGGAGATAAATCACCTATATGAAAAATCAGCAAAGAAATAACAGAACTGAATCAAACTTGTGAACAAATGAACTTAATAGACATTTATATAGTGTTCATCCAGTGTAGACTGGAGCAACCTCTATGGAAATTAATGTCAAGATTCCTCAAAAAACTAGGATTACAGGTCCCATTTGACCCAGCTATTCCTCTTCTGAGTATTTTTCCAGAAGAATTGAAAACATCATACCACAACAACATATATGCACCCATTTTTATAGCAGCACATTTTGTAATAGCTAAATCTTGGAAACCACCCAAATGCCATCAACAGCAGAATGGGTAAAAAAAGATGTGATATTTTTATAAAAGGGAGTATTAATCAGCTACAAAGAAAGATAAACCTGAGTCTTTTATAGGTAAATGGATGCAACTAGAGACTATAAATGAAATAAATGAGACTTGCATGTATAAACATCACATTGTCTCCTTAGTGTAGGAAACTGAAAAAGTAAGTAAAATCCAAAAGGTATAACAGATATGGTGAAAGGGAAAGGGAAATAAACTGCCCAAAAGGAAAGAACAACTGGGATGAGGAAAAGGAGAAAAGAAGAAAGGGAAATATATGTACGAATGTACACACACACACACATACATATATACACACACATACATATATATATATAATAGATATGATAATTGTAGTTCTAATTATATTAGTTCATTGAAAGGAACAGTTAATATTTATACTGTTTGGTCAAATTTGCATTCCTATATCTGATAATCTGAGCAACTATTTTGAAGATACTATAAGCAATGTAATAACATACATTAATTTCCTATTGTTATGGATTAAAAACTGGTGGTCAACTTAATGCCAGCTGGATTACATCTCTATGCTGCTGAACGTAGATGTTTCACCTGAGGAGAGTTGCCAGCATAAATGGAGACATGGAGAAGGAGAAGGGAGGGCCTTGAGGCATTAGTGCGTTCAGGCATTGTGAGGTATCCTACGAGTTGCTGTTTGAGCCGCTAGGTTCTCCTGGAGAAGCTCTGGTCCTCACATCAAGCATTGCTTCCCGGCTCTGGAGATGAAGACGTGTGCCACTTAGTCTCCAGGATGAACTTGTCACACTGGCTTCCTGGCATGTGCGTGACTGTGCTTGTCGTCGGAGGAGCTCGGGGCCTCCGTGTCGCTGAGGATGGCTGTGGTGCTTTTCAGGACAGCCCTTGTCTTTGGGCTTTGTTGAGAGTGTGGCTTCTCGGCTCCAGCATAGAACCCTCAACCTATCAACGCAGCTCCTTCACCCTGCTGGCATAGACTTCCTAATTTCCACCGCTGACCTTTGGGCCTTCCCAGCATGGATCCATAAAAGACACTGGCATGAGTCCTTCTTGTGGGCTCTAGACCTCCCGTTGGACTCGTGGGAGGCATTGTCATGAGCTCTGGGTCTTTATCTGGGCTTGTGTGGGACATTGCTATGGGATTTAGACACTTGGCTAAATATTCTATGTCTTTAGTGTTGTGGATAGATTTTTTGCACTTTCTTGTGTTAACTCTGGGTGACCATCATTAAAATAATATTATAAATTCCATGTCCTGATTCTAATTGTTCTCTGCATAACCCCTGACTACAACACCTATCATCTTGTTTTGAAATTTTGTATCATTTTTATTAGTTTTATTAAATTCTCTTTAAAATAAAAAAAAAACAAAGAACCAACCAAGCTATATCTTGCCAATGGCCTTTCACGTGTAATTTTTACTTCTTTCTTTTAGTGTGCTTCCTCAATATCACTCTGCTAATCACTCAGTCTTCAGAACCCAGTTGCTCTTGCCCTCATAAATTGTGTTACAGGTTTCATGTCTGGCTCATTCTTTTGTTAGCATTAGCAGGCTGTGTTTTCATCTATAATTTGTCTGTCCTCCTATAGTGCTTGGAGTTCATGTACTATAATTGTTGACATATTACATATGTATAGCAAATACCCACTCGGGGAAGGTCCAGAGGAAATCTTGTTTAAATAACAAGATTAATTCCTATTTCTATAATTCATGCCAAATTTCTTAGTCTGCATTTCATATGGTGTTAAATCTTTATATTGGCAGGGATTTGACATATGATTTGTCATGTTGTTTCAAATCCGTGCATCTATCAATTGGTACCAAATTTGTCTGGTTAAAAAAAGTGATAGGGACATATAGAACAGTTTCTCTTAATCAGTAACTTTTTCTTCTGTTTTTCATTTTTTAGCTTTTCTTGGGCTATTAAACTTTGTCTTTTAACAAATTCAGAAATTATTTGCTTCAAGTGTAGAAATAAACATAGAAAGAAATTGAATTGATTCATTAACTCATTTCAGCAGACTTTATGTCCTCAATACATAAAATACACTTTCAACTCTTTGGAATTAATATTATAGATTAAAGCAAAGAATTTTTTTGGCTTAAAAAAATAAAGCCAAGAAAAGATCTTCTGTCATAAGAACTAAATGGAAGAGCATTTTCCTGACTGTGAAACTGTATCTGTCCGTGTTTATTAGAGAAGCAGATATAATGCATGATATACAAATGAATGAGAATTTACATATTGGCTTACAAGGACCACCCACAGAGTTGAACGTGGAGAGTGCAAAAGGTCTATTCAAAGGATTCAGTGGAAGACCTGGAGCGGTGTTGTACCCCACAGGAGTCTATCAGGACACTGAAAGTTCTGCTTTGAAAAGCTGAAGGGTCTGTGCTAGAAGCCAGGAGAGATGTTCCAGGTGAAAGCAGAGACTAGCGCTCTTTTAGGAAAACAGAAACAATAGATCTTCATTTCCCTCTTGTAACATTCTGGGAGATGTTACTTTCTTGGGTACGTTTTCCATACCTAGAACTATGCTGAGCCAAATAAGTTGGACATTACTTACTCAAATTGACACAGTCAACTAGCTATCACAATCTACCCCTTGTCTACTTGACAACTGGATGTGTTCTTTTTAAACCATAGTCCTTGGATACAAAGACAAGTTTGTAATTATGCCTAATACGTTATAACTATTAAATTCCAAACATACTAATTCCCTCCCCAGAATAGTAGACACAGTTTCTTTGATGCTTATTCTTAACATGCATAACTTGAGCATTAGAACATTTAACAATATTAGAATATTTAACAATATTTAAACATCAATATTAAGTCTATCAGCATTATATTACATTGGAATCATTTTAGTGGCATCTAAAACTATTGCAATCCTCATTTCTGTTATAGAGTTGTAGCTAGTATTTAGAACTACTTTCTAATAACCCACTCTATTTCTTTGGCCTGCCACAAGGTTCTTTCACTGTCAGGGTGACCCATACCTTCACTCCTGAAGGTTCCAGAACATTTGTCATTCTGCCTGGATTGGGTTGTTGACTTTAATAATGGGGCATGATAATATTAGGAGACACCCTGGAGGATTTCCTGCATTCCAAGTATATTCTTCCTTTCCTCTGTTGTGGAATAATAGTCCAATTTTCCCTCAGTAGTCTAGGTCAATCACCCCTAACAATCCCTTTTTCGCTTGTTTCTTCAGAGGCATGAGGTAACCAGAATGACTAGGGCAAATGATGTGCAATAATGCTACATCAATGGTAGCATTATTGTACCTCCTGGTACATGCCTTCCCCTCTCTGGATCTAAGACTTCTAAACCAGCAGAGCACAAGATCATGGGAACAGGAAGCAAAAATTATGCTAGTGGATTACTGGGGGTGATAGTGAGTGATATCATTCCCACTTGCACTCCTTAATATCTGGACCAGTGAATCCTGGCCATGAGAGACACAGTACCATATAGTGAAGGCAGATTCAAAGCATACATAGCCTTTTGAAGAAACTTTGCCCACCCTTACAAGCTATTGCTACATAACTGGCAATGTAACTATGTCTTTCTTTTTTTTAAGAGAATAAAACCAAACCAAAACAAAACAAAACAGAATAAAACCAATCAAAACAAAACAGTAAAAGGGATACAGAATTTCAAGACAGGATAATAAGAAATCAACAAAAGTTACCATAATGCCTCTCGTTATCTTCAAAATTGCTGCCCATAACATCAGACATAATAAAATCAAACAAAACAGAACAAAATAAAACCAATCAAAAGAGAGCATTGAATAGAGCAAGACAAAAAGAAGGAACAAAATAAAACAGTGAGAACAATACTGGATTTTGAAAACAAGACAGAAGGAAATACCCCATGGCTGCTATATTACATATTGTCATCCTCTAAATAGATGCTCAGACTACCAGGTTCAGGCCTACAAAGTCAATCAAACAGTGCAAGAAATAAGTTGTTTTTGTACCTCAGCTGCTATCAATTCAGTCTATGATCCTCTGAATCAGCCAGTTGCTTCCAGGGGTGAGGTGGCTAGGACTCTTCTTATCTCCCAGTCCACATGATGGTTGGCTCACAAGAATGGTGAATTGGCTTCTTGTTTCTCTTCCCAGTTACACATGGCCTCTGTTGGCTCATGTGAAGGATTAATTGGCTTCTTCATTCTCTTCCCAGCCCTGCATTTCCACTTCTGGTTCAAGGGAAAGGCAAAATGGCTTCTTGTTTCTTTTGCCAGCCCCACATGGCCACTGCTGGCTCATGAGAAGTATGAATTGGCTCCACATTTCTATCAATCCAGCTGATTTTGGATGGTGAGGAACATGGGAAGACCAGGGAATTCCATTAGCATGAGCCCATTGCCTCACTTCTTTGGAAGTAAAATGTGTTACTTGGTCAGAGGTGATGCTGTGTAGCATTCCATGACAGTCGATAAGGCATTCTGTAAGTCTAGGGATGGTAGTTTTGGCAGAAGTATTATGTGCAGAGAAGACAAATCCATGCCACAATATGTGTCTATGCCTGTATGGACAAAGTAAAATCCTTTCCATGATGCAAGTGGTTCAACGTAATTAACCTCCCACCAAATATTATGCTGATCACCCTGTGGGAATGGTGCCATCTTGGGGACTCTCTGCTGCTGGTATATTGGACATTTAGCAGTGGCTGTAGGCACATAAGCATTTGTGAATGAGAGTCTGTGTTGCTGAGCCCATGATTGACCTCTATCCCTGCCACCATGGTCACTGTGTTCATGAGACCAATGAGCAATGACAGGGGTGGCTGAAGAATGAAGTAGACCATTATCAACAGAACAGAACATTTTATCAATTCGATTGTTAAAGCCCTCTTCTTCTGAGATGACTTTTGGTGAGCATTTTATATGGGAAACAAATTTTTTACATCCTTTGCCCTTATGAGGAGGCCTATCTACATACTTCTTTCTTGAATAC
The DNA here is from genome assembly GCA_004027295.1 of Dolichotis patagonum. Lineage (NCBI taxonomy): Eukaryota > Metazoa > Chordata > Mammalia > Rodentia > Caviidae > Dolichotis > Dolichotis patagonum. The sequence goes on from PVJX010038837.1 coordinate 9,747, forward strand.
TTTTGTTACCAATTTTTCAGTTATGCTCCTACTAAGATCTGACCACCCAGCAATTGAATACAGTCCATGAATCAGTGTACAGTCACACATCTGGCCATTTCTCCTTCTAGGCAAAATATACTATGCCCCAAATTCTTCCCACTGTGAAGTTTTCTCTTCACCACTGTCCTTCGGCCGCAGCTCTTCACTTGTGGGTGGTACTGGCATAATGTGAAGAACTGTCTGTAAACCAGGTCCTAACCTTCAATTTATTTGACAGCTGATCATAGGGTATACCCCAAGAGGCCACAGGTGCTTGTTAGGAAACAGAAGACAATATAGCTGGAGCCATGGGCACCTGGGCAACTTCTTTGTGTAACCCTCTTATATGCTCTGGACCTACTCTGGTTCAATCACATACACACCATTTCCATTTAATGATTGACATTTGCTGTGCATATCCAACCTTTTGACTTGGTGGATCAGATAATACCCAGATCACAAGAGGAATCTCAGGTTCCATGGTGATCTGGTGTCTCACGCTCAATCATGCAGTTTCCACAAAGGTCCAGTAGAAGACCAAGTGCCATTTTGCAAAGGGAGAGTAGCTGTCTGCAGATGATGGCAGAGCCTTGCTCCAAAATCCTAAAGGCCTCCACTGCAATTCACCTATGGGGCCCTGCCAGAGACTCCAAACACATCTCTATCTGCCAGTGACACTTCAAGTACCATTGGATCTGCTGGATCATACAGCTCCAGTGGCAGAACAGAGTGCACAGCAGCCTGGACCCCTTGCTGAGCCTTTTCCTGTTCTGGGATCCACTCAAAACTGGCAGCTTTCTGAGTGACTCAGTAAATAGACCACAGTAAAACACCCAAATGAGTAATGTGTTGCCTCCAAAATCCAAACAAGCCTACTAGGCATTGTACCTCTTTTTTTGCTTGTAGAGAGAGACAGATGCAATCATTTCTTTTACCTTAGAAGGGATATCTCCATGTTTCTCACATCACTGGACTCCTAGAAATTTTGCTGAGGTAGAAAGACCTTGAAGTTTAGTTGTATTTATTTCCTATCCTCTGGCTCACAAATGCTTTATGAACAAATCTAGAGTGGTTGCTACCTCCTACTCACTTGACCCAATCAGCACAACATCATCAATATGATACCTTGTGGGAGAGAAAGGCAATCAAGACCCCAATGAACTGAGTTGTAACAGAGCTGGGGAATTAATAGAGCTCTGAGCTAGGACAGTAAAGGTGCATTGCTAACCTTGTTAGCTGAAAGCAAACTTTCTGATGGTCCTTATAGATAGGTGTGGGGAAGAAGGCATTTGCCAAATCAATAGTTGCATACCAAGTACCAGGTAATGCTCAAGCAAGGAAACCACATCTGGTACAGCAGCTTCAGTTGGAGTTATCACCTGATTCAGTTGACAGTAATCTACCATCATTCTCTGTTACCCATCTGTCTTTTCCACAGGCCAAATGAGAGAATTAAATGGAGCTGCGATGGAGACCACCACCCCTGCATCCTTCAAAGTCTTTTATGGTGGCACTAATCTATGTAGTTCCTCCAGGAATGTGACACTGTTTTGATTTACTATTTTACCAGATAAAAGCAACTCTAATGGCTTTCGTTTGGCCTTTCCCATGATAATAGCCTTCACACTACATATTAAAGAACCAATGCAAAGATTTTTGTCATGAACTAAGTACATCTATCCAAATTATGCTTTCTAGACCAGGAGAAATGACTAAGGATGGATGTGAGAACCCAACGGACCCACTGAGGGTTGGATCTTTGCTAAAATTTCATTGATCACCTGACCTGCATCAGCTCCCTATCCTTACTGGAGGGCCTCAGTGACATTTTGGATTCCCTAGAATCAACATTAGTTCAGAACCAGTGTCCAGTGTTGCTCAAAATGTCTGATCCTTTCCCTTCCCCCAATATATAGTTACTCAGGAAAAACTCCCTAGGTTCTTCTGGGGAAGAATGGGAGAAAGATTGACTATTTTTAGTGCTCCAGGGAGTCCTGGCTTCCCCTTCATTTAGGAAGCTCTGGGTCAGAACTGGTTGAAATCCAGGAATTGGTTGAAGGACCATTTTTTCCCTGTTACCATGATTTGAAATAGGTTTCTCATTTGTTCTCAAATTTTTCATTCATGTAAATCTAGTGAAAAATTTTCAAAGCTTCTCATCTGTTTCCCTTTCGGGAACACCATAGCTGATCAGCCAACACCGTCAGTCTGTACTTGTTGGGCCATTCTTGTCTTTGTTCTCCTTCCACTGTCCATTACAGTAAGTACATGCACCCTACCTTTGAAAATTAAGTGCTTCCACTTAACCTCTGCCACTCTGGGATACAATCAAGCCCATCGCCTTTCAATTTCTCAATTTGGAAACTACAGTCCCCACTGTAAGTTCTGGCTTACAGAGAAGGGTAACAACAGGGCTCTTTAGGGATGCCAGTGTTCCCTCTACAAATCTGTTTATCTCTGGAATTAGTGAAGGGCACATTTTCTGAATCACACCAGTGTGGAGGATTAGGTTTATTGTGACAGATCCACTCTCGAATTTCCATTTCACTAAGCCTCTAATCCCCTCATCAACAGTAAAGCAGAGAATGTCAGGCACGTCTAACTTGTTCACAGTGGGCCATATTTTGATCCATACTGCTGCCAACCAGCCAAAGAAACTATTTACACCTTTCTATACATCATGAGCTGCAACATTAAATTAAGGATCTCTGCTTAACTGGCCCATATCAACAAACTCAGACTAATCCAGGTGTATATTGTTGTCATCGTCATCCCACCTACAAAATCCACTCCCACACTTGCTCACCAGGCTTCTGCTTATAAGAGTTAGAAAACTCAAGAAGTCCTTTGGGAGAATACCAGACATCCTCACTGGTCATACTATGTACCTCACCCTTAGAAGCTTTCTGAAATTTCAACCTAGTTACAGGTCTAGAGGCAAAAATACATGATGATAGTGGGTCCTGAATAGTGTTAGTGTTATCATGCTTGGTTAACACGGGGTTAGTTTCTTCAGGTATAACTAGAAAAGGCCAACAATGCAGGGTGGAGATGGGGACGCTTCTGCTGCAGGTGGGGAAGTCTCTTTCTCTGGCAAAATAATCTCATTAGCATCTAGGAACTAAACACTCTCAGTCTCATTAGGATCTTCCCACCCATCTCCATCCCAATTTATGGAACCTCATTCTTTTCTGATTGGTGCCCTCACCTCTGCTTCAGAAAACCCTCGAGGCTGAGCATTAAACTTGCGCTGCAGTTCAGCCAATCCCATAATGAAAGCTTGTGTGTGGGTTTCTGCAGTCTCAGCTCTGAGGCTAAAAGAGTAGAGATTTCCTTTCAGGACATGCTTTGAAACTTTTAAATTTTTTATGTGTGTCTGGAGTTGGGAACCTGAATCTTTGAGCTCTTTACATTCCTTTATTATTTGTCCTTGCAGTCAGAAGGATAGATTTCTTATGAACATTTAAGGTTTGTTTTCCCACACTAGTTTGTCTAGGAATGCCAAGTAAGACCAACCAGCCAGCATCATTATGTTTTACACTTTGCCAAAAATATTCTAAACTTGTATGTGTGTTGTTAAATTTTTTACATCTTGCAAGTGGTAAATTAGGACAATCAAATGGATCTTCACAGTGCAGTAAACTGTTCATACCAAGGAATACCTACATTTCCCATAGTATTAGAAGAAGAGATCATGATATCTTTAGGTCTCATAAAATTAGAGAACTGACTCCAGGAATCCCCAAAACCATTAAAGCACTTCATCTTTATAGTTCTGTTTCTCTATAGCCACTCTTAGTGCCAAAATCTGTATCAGTCACAGAGTATTAGAGGAACAGGTATAATACAAGATAAGCAAGTGCCTAAGAATTTACATATTGGCCACCTAGAGCTGGGGATGGAAAAGTGCAAAAACTCTGTGCACTGGGAATCAAAGGATTCAGAGCTCTGTGTGGTGTCCCATGTGAGTCTCTATCAGGAGAGTCTGCTTTGAAGGGCTGAAGTCTATGCTGAAAGCCAGGAGATGATTTCCAAGGTGAAGAGTAGAGCTCTTCCAAAGAAGACAGAAGCTATCTTCCCTTCTTTGTTTCCCTTTTATAGAATTCTGGTGATAATAATTCCTTATATGGGTCCTCCATACCTAGAACTATGCTGAGCCAATTAAATTGGATGTTGTTTACTGAAGTTGACATAATTAACTATCACAGAAACTATAAGTCTTTGGCTTCCAAAGAGAATCAAAGCACAATTTTCAAAGAAAATTTAAAACTTTAAACCAGTCAGAGCATTCTAATAGAATTAGGACAACTTCCAAATCGCGTAATTTGTAATCAACACGAGGCTATTACATGTATAATAGAGAATTCAAAGAGTACTGATGATTTGTTTTTTGAATAGGTTCCCATCAATTCCCAGATTCTCAGATTCAGGTGTATAAACTTCATTTATAAAAGACCTGAAGGATGTGGTGCTGAAAGAACAGTTCCTTCTGAAGGTTATTTACCTATACCAGCACAGACGGGGTAGCGAGACCTGAGACCTTCAAGTTAGGAAGCATCAGAACAATCTGCCTTTATGCAGTTTTCTTATTGTCTTTTAAAAATAAAATGAAGAAACTTCTATTTTAACTTAGCAAGAGCAAAGAGAGTGGAGAAACAGCCACATCTGTACAATTTAGACTCTCATGGCTTCAACTGCAGACCGCTTCTTAACCTGAGCACATTAATTTTGGAAGCCAACTAGGACTGAAGAGGGGTTCTGAGGCTGTGCTAGCTGCAGGGGATCAAGGCTGCCCAGCTGGGAGAATAATCAGACAGAGTACCTGTCTTCCAACTCACAATATTTGGCATATTTGCCATTTAACTGAGAGTTATTGCCTTACTGACAAGTCATCAAGATTTTGCCTATAATTTTTTTCTATATTTTTATATAAATTTCCAAATTACAAATATTTCCACAACTATTGCCATTTGGTCCTTACACAGCCTTACTTAATCCTGAAAAATAGCTAAGTCTGTTAGTGTTATTGCCTGGTTACATACGAAGTGATGATTGGGAGGAATGAAGTGTGGCTGAAGCACCCTCTGCTATTTGCCTCCCATGGAGTGTTTTTCTCACTAAGCCATAAGGATTCCCTTCAAAATCCAACTCAGTAAAAAGAACATTTTGTTAAATTCAGTATATGTCTTATTGCTGTTTACCGGGCACTCTAACATTGTTTTGTGCATTTATGCAGATACCCTAAATATTATATAGTATAAAATTGTCCTATGAAGTCCTATTTTGAATCCTATAGTGAAATCCATACCCATATGGTCATTCTCAAATATTATAAAAAGTAGATGTTTTGATGATGTTTACTAGTATTCAGATACTAAGGGCTACAGCAGGTTATATAAACTCTTAAAAATGGCCCTCTTGCCCCAGACTTTAACAAATTCTCCCATGCAATGATAACATCAGTAGAGATCCTTCACTTATTAAAGATCCTGGCATGGGTCTCTTTGTAGCACTTAGAAGTTTAGAATGAACCCTTGAGTCCCAAAAATCTGTGTACACGCTTTCTTCCAATTATTCACTTAAACACTAATATAGGTTCTACTTCAAAAGTATTTGACTGTTATAATTAAAGATTTTAATCAATTGATTTTCACTTAGAGAAATGATTCTGGATAAGCCTGACCTTAATTATGTGATTCTGAAAAGAAGTAAAGGATTTAAATTAGCAGTCTCTTTAAAGAACCCAGAGTCTGTGTAGGGGTTCACATGGTAAGAACATTAGAATGGCCTCTGGTAGCCATGGACAGTCTTCATTTCACAGCCAGTAAGACAGAAATGGTCAGACAGGCAATGGCAAGGAACTAAATTCAGTCATCAAACAATGAGCCTACAAGATGACTCAAGAACCACCTAACCTGTACCAAAATTTCTTACCCAAGGAAACTAGGATAGCACATTTTTGTTGCTTTAAACCATTAAATTTGTGATGATTGTTACCAACAATAGAAAATGAATATGCTCCCATGCAGAGAATTAAATTTTTTCAGATGCCTATGTGCATTAACTAATCTTATATTTCACAGCCTACCTCAGGTCTGCTGTCCTTTGGAAGACAAGTTTTCTCATTCCTCATGCGAAGCAACTGTAAACTTTTTTTTTTTTTTTTGCGGTACTGGGGATCGAACTCACGACCTTGCACTTGCCAGGCAAGCACTTATGCCACTGAGCTAAATCCCCAGCCCACAACTATAAACTTTATGCTGTATTGTTGAATCACTGGTTTTCCAAAACCTGTTCACCTGCCATCTCTAACAAGAAGAGAGCAGCTTTCAT
>PVJX010038838.1:0-16102 GCA_004027295.1 Dolichotis patagonum
CTCATCCTGGCTTCACTTGCGTATGTTGTGCCCATACACAAAGCAGGGCTTGGGGAAGATGTGTGGCCTTAGACACGAGTGATGAGCATGAGCACAACTAGAGGCAGGAGCCAGCTGAGAAGCTATTCTTTCTGATTTGGGCGATGACACGGTAACATGGCAACAATGGAAGAGAAATGTATGTTTATACATCAATACATATATTTGAGAGTAAGTGTAAGATGTGCTTCTAAAGCTAGTTTTAATTAAGTTAAAATTTAATGTTTTGAATGCCAGGGTTTTCTTCTTTTTAAAAATGTCGGTGATATTTTGAATTTGACTTCCATCTCTTTTAATTCTATCTTTTTAAAAAATGTTACATAAATGGAATCACATGGGGGGGGGGAGTTTGCATACCTGACTTCTTTCTCATAGCATAACGCTTTTAAGATTCATACTTGTTGTTTGCTCCAATTTTATTGCTGACTTTAATTTTCTGGGAGCGTTTTTGTAACTGATATCATTTCTTTCTAAAACATTTGGCAGAATTCTCCAATGAGGTCACCTGGGGTAGAAAGATACATGCTACAGAAAAATAATTCACTGGATATTTGGAAATCTTTGCTGTCATGTGGAGAGATCACTTCTTTCTATGCACATGAGAACAGATGGGGTGCCTATAAATCCCTAAGGAGTTCTGCTGGCTGTCAGGGTGCACTATCAGTCAGAATGTGCAGGATGGGTGCGGGAGGGAAGAATGAGGATTCAGTCATAGCTTCGGGAAGAAACTGGTGGGAGGGGCAAGATATCAGGGAAATATCATCCAAAGTTTCCAGAACAAAGCTCTGGGGATAGGAAGAGAGCAATGCCTCAGTGCTCCTTGTGGCCTGTTGATTGGAGAGAAAAATCACATCATCGAAGGTATTGCATGGTTAACTATTTGCTATTTCCAGGTTCCCTAGAAAGAGAAAAGCAAACATCAGAAAGAGGCTGCCTCAGAGTTTGTAAGCCTGTGTCCAGACCAAAGTGGTTTGGACAAGCCTTAGATAAACACCTAATTGCCTTTCCAGTCTTGGTGAAGCAAAATTTCCATATGTTTTCAAGGTTTCCTAACACTACTGAAATTTCTCAGAATTTCACATCCCAGGATCTTCCCAAGGGGAGTAGTATCCATTTGATTGTCTCTAGTCTTACGGACTGAGTAAAAAGCTCCATGGTTGCTTTCCACTGAGTGTAATGAGCTTCAGTCTCCTGTGAAGCACTTCTTCAGCTGAAGCCTGAGATGACATGGATTTTAAAGAAACTGTCTGCACATTCACAGCAGCACACATTGCTGGCATAGACAAAAGCATGGTAGTCACTGATGTGCTGACTATCGTGTGCTCGTCCAAAAGGCTCGGACTTTTAAAAGATCAACAAAAAGGCTTCTAGACAGACAGAAAGGCAGACCATTAGCTAAAATTATGCAGAAGAGATTTGGAGCACCAGAACCAGATGTCTTGAGAGTTTTCCGAGGAGTGACACTAACTCTCGTCCCTAACTCTCTCAACTTTGTAGTTTCGGTTTTATATCCTGTCATCAGTCTCCACCTACTTTCCCAGCTCCTCAGCTGAGTTTTCTGGGGTGTTTGTTTGTTTGCTTGTTTGATTGGTCATGCGCTGGTTCTTTTAATGAACATTTGTTGAGTAATCCTGTTTGCCTTATCTGTGCTCATTCAGTTTTGAGCTCCTAGAGAATCACTAACAGATACCTACATTCTGCGCTCCCTGGGCACACTTACTTGCCAGGCTGATGTGTAGATTTTTAATGGTGGAATAAGAATACATATTTCACACCTTAGGATGGTTACTGTTAAAAAATATAAAAGCATAAAACAACAGTTGGTGAAGATGTGGAGAAATCAGAGCTCTGCATTGCAGCTGTTGTGGAAAACAATATGACAGTATTTCAAAAATTAAACACAGATTTACCATATAATTCAGGATTCTGCAATTGCTATTCATGTGATTCAGGAATTTCATTTCTGGTATTAAATTCTAAAGATGAATTCTGAAGTTACCACCCAAAAGAGTGAAATGCAAGGTTTTGAGTAGATATTTGTACCAATGTGTTCATAGTATTATTTTCACAGTAGCCAAAAAGTAGCAGCACTTCAGTGTCCATTGACACGAGTTGATAAACAAAATGTGATTAGTATACATAATGCCAAAGAGAGCACAGAATGTGATTATTCATACAATGAAATATTAATCTTAATAAGGCAAGAAATTCTGACATATGCCACAACATGGATGACTCTTGAAGACCTTATGCTAACTAAAGTAAGTCACAAAAGGGCAAATAATGTATGATTTCACTAATTCGAGGTTCTTGGCCAATTTTCAGAGACATAAAATGAAATAGTGGTTTCCAGGGACACTGAAAATGTAGAATGGAAAGTTTTTATTTAATAGGTACAGAATTTTAGTTGGAGAAGATGAATATGGTCTGAAAAATGGATGGTGGTAATGATTGCCTAATAACCTCAATGTACTTAGTGCTACTAAATTATACATTTATATGGTTAAAGTGATAAATTTCATGTTAAATATATGTCATCACAATAAAAAAGGAATACACTCAATCATCCGCTCTTCCCTAACATAAGATAAAAGCAGAACCAATTGGTTGGTCCTGGACACATGAGGTCAATATCAATTCATTGACTACAAACTGATGTCCAAGTGTAAGAAAATAATATAATTGGGGAATAGGAAGTCTGTAGAGGTTAGGATGCTTGGGTTGCATTAATGAAAACTGAACAAAAACTTGTTTATGCAGTAAAGGAAGTTTCTTGGGTTACACCAGTAAAAATGTGAAGTGGTAATGTTTTTTTCTGTCATTCTCTGAGTGATTGCTTCTCTTCCAGATTATTCTTACTTAGAACACTGAATGCAGCAAACCTCACATTCATACATCTTGTTATCCAAAGAAAGAATTTTTATTTTCCCAGCAACCAGAGCCCGTTCCTCAGAGTTCCTCTAACTTGGTCGACATAGGACTCCACTGATTCATTCAAACCAGACACAGAAAGGAAAACGTGGTCAATTTCACCCTTCTGTGCTGAGCCTCAACTTAAAACTATATGAGGAGCCTTCATTGGCTGAGCCTTGTGAGTGGCTCACACCCTCACCGTAGAGACAGGCAGGAAAGAGTAAAATATAGACATAAATAGATTTAAGCTGAGTAGATTTGGAAATGTGAGGAACTGAGTCTTTTGACTATAGGTTATTTGCTTTAAAAAGTTGTCAGTTTGTCTCATGATGAGGGAGATGTTGGTTGGAGAGGATAAGGAGGATGAAACATTTTTAAATACCTACCATGAAAACTGATAAAGAAAGGTACCTAGGGAGACCAGAATTCCCAGGTGGTAGTAGGGTTAAAGTATGATAATTCTGTGGCTTGTAGATGAGGACTGTTCTTAGAAGAAAAGTGTGTACCAGTCTGTAAATCATCTTCAAACGGTGAGTGTGGAGCAGAAACTCCTCAGGCATCACTCTAGTGATGGGGAAAATCCAGTGCCCTGGATGTTTTCAAGAAGGTGGTTTTGATGCTGTAGTAAACCAAAGAAAGATGGTTAGAAATAAGATATTTGAAAGTCACTTCCTTAGTTTTTCCCCTGGAAAATATCTAGAAGCAATGACCAAGCAATAGCAATGAGCATCCATGTGACTCAGATTGTGGTTTCCAAATGCCATTTCCCATGAAAAAGTCTCCAAGTACCATTTCAGGGGAACTATCCATCTCTGTCTGGGGCAGGGATTGTATCAGATAAACCTGGAATATCTTGTTCAACAGAAATCAAAGAAATAATGAATCCACTGGGATGGTGTTAAAAGAGTTTATGAGAAAACCTAAGTAATCTCCCACGACCAAGCATGAAACAATTTGAGCAACAATAAGTATAACAATTGCAATGAATTCAACCAAAGAATAAAAGAATAAAGAAAGAATAAAAGAAATCCCAACAAATGACCTTTGAAGGATTCGTGAGCAATGTAAAGATGGTTGTAAACTTCTTGCTGCTTCTCTGAAGAAATGGAACGTGTGTCTCCTCTCCGTGAACGTGGCACACTCTGTACCCATGTATGCCAGTGGAATGTGGTGGGGGTGACCCTGTAATTTCTGGGGCTGAGACTTACTAGGTCTGCGTATTTCACCACTGCCCCTTGGAACCTGGGTGTCACATCAAAAGCCTGAGTACCTGGAGACCAACAGGTTTTGAGATAACCCAGTTTAGGCACATGGGGTGAGGAGCTATCCCAACAAGCCCCCAGCTCTTCCGGCTGAGGTGTCAGGCGAGTGACTGATGCAGTCACTGTGGGTGACCCATCCCAGAAACACCACAGGAAGCAGAACGACTGAGCGGCATCAGCTCAGTTTACAGAATTGTGTGGAATAATAAACACTCACTGTTTGAAGCTGTTGAGCTTTGGGGTTGTTTGTTACCTTACAGAGTGGATAACTGAAGCCCTTGGGGACCACCTCATTATTTAGTCATTATTTTGAAAATAAAGGGAAGGAATCTGCTTTTGATTTGTGAATTGGAAAATCACACAGTAGATGAGCATGGATTTGATACATCCTACCAAAAAGGAAATGACACAAATTTTGTTTCATTTTGTAACCCCTAATGAAGTAGTGGACCTTGACACTGGTTATCAATAACTATCAAAATTTAAAAAAAGAAAACCAGATATATTTGGTTCTTTTGTTTTTCAGACAAGGCCTCACTAAGTGTTTCTGTTGCCTAGGCTAACTTCGAACTTGTGATTCTTCTGTCTCAGCCTCCCAAGTAGCTGGGACCGCAGGCACACATTACCACACACAGTAAAGTATACATGGACGTTGACGACAGAATGAACTACTATTCATGAAATCATCTCACCAAAAAACAGACAAATAAACTTGACTCTGACTATGCCACTAGGTCTAATTAGAAATTTGTGTGAGATACAGAGAACAGAAAAACATATTCAAAACACTTCATATGTACAATTAGCAAAATCCAGACCATGGTTGATATGGGAAATGACCCAGTTTCATTAATGATTTAGAGTGAAAAATGAAAGACATGAATGAGGGAGAAGCTAGTACATCAAGTGATTTTTAATCTATAAAACTTATTTGGACCCTAATTCAAGTACCACTGGGAGCCACTGATGCTGGAAATTGACCACATATGCAGGGCTGCAGCATGGCCAAGGCATGACCATCCCCAGAACAAAGAGCGTCTGACTCAGCTACCTGAAGAAGTTGCTACAGTCCAGAGAAACACCAAGCCCCTGGACAATCCAAGCAATGGGTTGCTAGGCAGCGGGGTTGAAACTGACATCATCTTTCCCAGTGTAAAAATAAACATGCTACACTGGTTGAGAAGTACCTTTCCTCCCAGCAGGAGGACAGGGCTCCACCTGACCCCAGCTTTGTCTCTTCTTTATTTTCTCATCCTCTCACGGTCCTTCACCCCACAAACCTCAGGAGCCACATGGGTCATGGCAAAGTACACAGCACATGAAACGTCATGTAATTTTTGAAGTAATTGAGCCTTTAACCATAGATAAGTTATATTAAAGTATTACTGGGGTTTTAAAGATGTAATGATGGAATTGTGGATGTTTGAAAAAATATCCTAATAATGTGCAAATGAGTATTCTTGTGTTTGTAGGTAAAGTGATAGGAAATCTAGGATTGACTCCCCAGTAATAAGGGAGGGCAAATGTGGGTTGGGCAGGACTGGCCATGAATTGGGGATTGTTGGGGTTGGGTATAAGCTATGTGAAAAGAAGTCATTAATCTGTTGACTTTAGCAAATGGTTTAAATTTCCTGTAATGAAGGCTTTTAAACATTCTGTGAGTCGCCATTTCCTGCCTTTGCTGTTTTCCTGAAAGCCCTCTGCTCCTACAGAGGAAGCCGGGTCTCAGATGCTTCCCACACCGTCTGTAGCGGTAGCCACATTACACACATGTATGATCGTACTTCCAAGGCCACATCAGCTGGAAGCTAAGATGCATCTGTCTGCTCCTGCCCTGCAGGAGTTTCAGCCTCTCTGGGGCTGCTGCCAATCTCCCTCCTGCCACTGCTGTGCTGCCCTCTCTTTGAGTGGTGTGGACATAAGCTGTGACTGCTGTGTCTCCCCATGGTGCCACCCATCGCAGCGCATGTCAGTAAGATGAAGTGGGTTCTGTGCTCCGCAGACTCTTTCTCACCGCAGTGGACAGCAAGGCATTGTGCCCCTGCCCAAACCTTGGATGGTCCCCATGTTTTTAATGTTGAAAGTGGGCTTGATTCATCAAGCACAGTAACAGGTGGCCACACAGCTCACTGCAGAGGTCTTGACTGTCCCATGCAATCTGTCTTGTTGGCTCCATGGTCATTGCACTGCTGCAAAGTGGCCCTTCTCCTCAGGGGATCAGGAGATGCAGGATTAAGAGTTTCAGTGACTATAATGACACCATGTGACCTTAGGCTGAGGTTTCACCTGCAGCCACATGCACAGAGGAGCAGAAGTATCCATTTTCCTGAGAAACAATGTATTCCATGTGCTGAGGGGAACAGAGAAGAGAGATGGAGAGATTGCTTGGATTCTGTTATTTTTCACTTCCTGGTTTAGGTTCCTCTGGTTGGTGGCTTTATCTTAGAATTCTGTGAGTTCGCTCATGTCTTTAAAATAAATTCTAATTTCCAGCTTAATCCAACCTCAGCAAGCTTCTGATATTTACAATCAAAGAATTCTAACAAATATAGAACTCCTTTAATTTATACTTTGCTTATTTTAAAAATTCCCCTTTGCATAGAATTCTAAGTGATTTTTCTCCATGAAATGAACTAGGCCACGGAACCAGGCTAGAATCAGAATCACCCCATCCATTCCCACGCCCAAGCTGTCCTTTCATCCTGAAACTACACTGCCCTTTGTATCTAGTGGTCTCTTAGGCTTCCCAGACCCTTCATGGAACTGGGCTTCTGCCGGGCACAGCTCAATACAGTAGAGTCATATGTGAGGAGAGAATTTTAGAATCAAGGTGTGACTATTCTGAGCCAGATCTCGTAAAACCCAAGGGAGCTTCTGAGAACACAGAAATTGCATCAATTCCTCCTGGGCATTTTCCCATAAAAACTGAAAAGTTCATATCACCGTGATATATGTGTACCCATGTTCATAGCAGCACAATTTGTAATAGCTAAATCTTGGAAACAACCAAGATGCCCATCAACTGCAGAGTGGGTGAAAAAGATGTGGTATTTTTACACAATGGAATATTACTCAGCTATAAAAAGGATGATCTTGAGGCCTTCATAGGGAAATGGAAGCAACTTGAGACTATCTTCATAAGTGAAATAAATAAGAATAATATTTATAAGTATCACATTGTGTCTCTAGTGTAAAAAGTAATAAGAACTGTAGGAGTAATAAAACCCAAAATGCATAATTGCTGCTGTAAAAAGGAGAGGAAAAGAAAGTGCTCTAAAGGATATAACTGCATGTATGTTTAAGTGTGTAAGATAGATGACCATATTACTGTTTTTGTTAGATTGTTGAGCAGAACTGTTAACAGTCTCACTGCTTGAATGTCTACTTTGTATGCTTTAATTTTGTAACTTGAACAATTTCCAACATGACAGTATGTAACTTATCAAGTAGTGATTTAGTGTTTTTTTTGTTATTTTCTTTTTTTCCTTTGGAATTCTGTACTGTTGCTACCCTTTTTTCTGTTTTGTTTGGTTGGTTTTTTTTCTTTTTAAATAAAATTTTACAAAAAGTAGTTAAGATAGTTATACAGTTAGTTTCTCTTAGCTCATTGAAATGTAAGGTTTGTGCTAATTTTATTTGAACAAGATTTTATGTCTGTATCTTGTACTCTGAATAACTACTATGAAAATAAAAATGCACAATATGTTAATTATTGTTACTTTCCTAGTAGCCTGTTTTGAAATTCTGTTTTATTGTTATTTTTATTTTTTCTCTTTAAAATAAAATTCAAAAAGAAAGAAAGAATGAACAAAAGAAGAAAGAAAGAAAGAAAGAAAGAAAGAAAGAAAGAAAGAAGAGAAAGAAATTGTGTCAATTGCTCCTTGTCTGCTGCTAGGGCCCAGTGCAGCATAAATGCTTACCACAAGGCTTGGAGACTGATTGACTGATTGATGGTGGGACAGTCTCACCTTTCCTATATCTCAATGTCAACTGTCTTCCTTTATAGAAAATATCCCTTGACATGAAAAAAGTTACATTAGTTTAAAGTTAATTGCTTACTTTGTTCAAATTATCCTGTTTAACTGCTTTTAAAAGTGAATAGGAATAACAAGAGCACTATTAAATCTTTTATTCAGCTACATCTTAATATGTTAATATGAGCGACTTCTAGTTTATAAGAAGACAAGTAATAAACCAAAGCTCACATCAATGGCCTCAGGATAATGGAAAAATAGTGATGTTTATCCTGAACTAAAGATGAACTTTTGGTCACTTAGTTTCTTATTACAAAACCTATAGATACAGTGTATTGAAACTTCTTTCCTCCAGGAAACAAAGGAACAAAGGTTCCCACTCTGTTATGTTCTTATGTTCCCTTAGAGCCAGAATCTGGTAACTGGTCCTTGAATTCCATAGAGCAGGTGAGATGTGAGACTCTCTGGAGAAGGATAAGCATGCAAATTAGGAAAGAATCAAATGAAGCGCTCTATGTGGTTTTCACAATCTCTTACCTCAGAATGTGACAAAGAGGCAGGATATATCTGAGAAAACAAGAGAAAACGGTAATTACCGTCTTCAAATTAGAATAAAGGTGTCCAAGCAGGCAGAAGACCACCTGAAATCAGCCTTTATGGGTTTTCAATGTAGTTGCCTCAGAAGGATATTAAGAAAATAGGAGGAATTTGTGAGAGTAATGGGAGAATGATGAGCAAAATAATGTTTCAGAGAAGCATTAGGACCATGAGAAGCAATTTGTAGGCTTTTCTGTGTAGCCTGAGTAACACCCCATATTTTCTCTGCAAAATGATCAAAGACAAGATTTAGGACCCCACTGCTCTAATTTCCAGCAAAGACTCTGGTGATGAGAGATTCTGGGTAGGAAAATGGCTGAGGTGACTGACCCCAGCTCGCTTCATCAAAGCTGCACAGAGACGTTGGCTAGAGAAGGATGAGGGAGTGTCTGCTGGTTGTGATTGTGCTTTGCTAGTCAGAGAGGAGGCTCTTCAGTCAGTCCACGGGTCAGGTCAGCTGACGAGGCGGACAGAGAGGGCTGCAGTCGTGTATAGAGGATGGACCTGACAAAACTGGGCCCATCTGGGGTTCAAGGAAACCTGGAGGCCCTGAAACATGAAGCTTTGGAGTGCAGGGTTTTGTGGGCTGACCTGACCCGAGTCTCTCCTTGCTTTCAGAATCAGCCAGCTACTCCCAGATAAAAACTCATTGCTGGTAAATGTAGAACTTTGACTTTGTGTGTAAGCCTCAGTTTCTGTCCACTGTAATATTAGTGATATTGTTTCTACCTCATCAGTTTAATTGTATGAGAAAATGAAATGATCTAAAGCTCTTAGCACAATGTTTGGTGCTTGTAGGTATTCTGTAAAGGCAATGTTAGTAGACATTAATGTATTTAACGTTTCCCCCGGGAAGCCAGCTATCAGTCAGGAAAACAGAAGCAACTCTAGGTCTTTCAAATACAGAAATTTTACACAGGTTCACACGAATATTGAAATAAAAGAGTGAAGAATTCAAACTGTGGGACAGCGAGGAGTCCCAGAGGTTGGCAACAAAGAGAAATTGCTGTGATTTTATTGCTAGATGATCAGCAAGAGGAGAGTTCCGAAGCTAGGGCCATCAGGCTAGATTTAGAAGCTTGAAGAGACCGGTCCAGGGGTGTGTGGCATGATGAAGGAAGGGTCTGTCACCCCAGAGCCATAGTAACAGCAGCAAAGCATCACCGGTCCCAGCCCTTACTGAGACTGCTAGAGGCAATACATGACAAGAAGAAGTGCCCTGCTTTCTTCATTCTTCCCACCTTCCAGGCTTCCACTGGTGTCTCCCACTGGCTAAAGCTACCCCAGAGCATATGGGAAATGGGAACTGAGAAACTGAACTCCCCACCACACAGAGTGGGGCAGGGAAATACACACACAGCAGCATCCTCAGTGAAGCCTAAAGAATCTGCTGCAGTCCTTGGAGGGTGTATTAGAAGTCTTTTATTTGCCCAGAGCTTTTGACCTTGGGCTTGTTGTCTGCTGAATATTTCATGCTCATCTTGCCCATTCAAACATGCTGTCAAAAAATTTCTGTCTCAGGGGTCACTTGCTGGCAATTATTTAGGGAGATGCTTCTCAGTAATTTATACTATGACATTGACTAAGCTCATGAGGTAAGGTAGGATGACTGTAATAATGATATTTCAACATTTTAGACTTTAGACACATGAATACAACCCCCAGAGACCCTATCCCTAGGTTCCTGAGAAATACAACACACAAACTGCTTATGTACAGGTTATTTCATTGGTTATTGCCATCAAGTGAGACAAAGGGACAGGAATTGCTATCTGTCCTTTTAAAGGAAAACACGAAGAAGTGAAGAAACTTACTTGGTGTGATAAAGTTCTAGCTGATAAAGATAATGTTAAAATCCAATTTCCTCTGTCTTTTAAACTAAAAGTTCTCTCTTCGTTATTCCTGTCTCAAGGGAGAGAGAGAAAGTTCAAGGACAATGCCATGTATAAGAGTAGCTCATTCTTTCAGTGAATGTCTACTATATATACAAGGAGTCTGTTCCTGGGATATTGTACTTTCCCTGAGTTAATCTATTTATCTATTCCTGCATGCATATCATACTGTTTTAATAACTTTAACTTTAAAGTATGCTTTAATATGTGTTAAAGAATAATACCACTCTCTTCTTCCCCTTAGGTTTGCAACTTTTCAACAGTTTTCTTCATTTTTTTCATTGTATTTTCTTGTCCAGGATAAAATTACCAGTTATTCGTTAATCTCAAAAACTTAACCAATTGGGCTTTTGATTGGAACTATATTGAATAGCAAAGTAATTTGAGGTGAATTGTTATTTTTGCAACATTAAACCCTTCACTATGACTGCATGAGATATCTTTCCATTTACTCAGTTCATTTTTATGTCCTTTGATAATGTTGAATGGCTTTATTGAAGTAGGTCCTGCACATTTCTCACTGGATTTATTCCTAGACTTAATAGTTTTGGTTGCAGACATAAAGAAGGTATTTCC
Organism: Dolichotis patagonum; assembly: GCA_004027295.1. Lineage (NCBI taxonomy): Eukaryota > Metazoa > Chordata > Mammalia > Rodentia > Caviidae > Dolichotis > Dolichotis patagonum. The sequence goes on from PVJX010038838.1 coordinate 11,254, forward strand.
TTCCATGATATTTTGTAATTGGCTGCTGCAGATGTAGAGAAAGCTCCTGATTGTTGTGTGCTATTGTATCCAATCACCTTCCTAAACTCACTTGCTGGTTTTAATGGTTCTTCAGTGCACTGTCCAGGGTTTCCAAGTTATTGAATCAGATTATCCATCTTCCCTACCATATTTAAGCAGTCCTTCCTTGTATGCGTTTTTTCCCCTACAAACACTGTAATTTGTTTCATTGCTTTTATATCCCATCTTGAGTTATAGTAATGTCAGCATTTTATTGCTTTTAGTAGATTTTCTGAGAGTAGAAATTCTCTTATTTATCTTTGTGCCATTGTTTTCCATTCCCTCAAGACCCCATCATCATTACTTGGTGTAAAGTATATAGTAGATGCTCAATAAATGTTTCTGTGGTAACTAGCCATGACTCATAGTATGATAAATTATGTATATTAATTCCAGTTTACATTGTGTGGTAAAATAGCATTTTGTTTTAACAAATATTTCCTAACTTGAATTCTTTGCATCCTGTGCTTTTGCTTCTGACCAATCAAATTAATTGGATCACATTGTCTTGTGGACATAGGGCCTCAATGTACAACAGGGAACACAGATGTCAGATTGTTGCCTTTGAAATAAAAATGTGAGCCCAGACAAAAAGCCAGACTTTGCATTCCAGTGCAATTTCATTCTTCCACTCAGTCAAACACACACACACACACACACACACACACACACACATACACACAGCCTAAGACTAGAAACAGTTTCCATAAAGAATGAAGAGGAGTAATGAGGCTGCAGTCAAGACAGCAGAAGCAGGACAAATCTCACACCTGGAGCTCTGTCACTAGGGCTCTGCTGTGATCCCCCAGAAGCCGTCAGCCTAATTTATGTATAAACAAAGGATAGGGTCATATTAGCCCTGAGGCTCATCACCAGTACCTATCAGAGTTTGATGTGGACGCAGGGCAGGCAGGAAGTCTACATCCTCCCTGCCCTAGCTAACATTCTGCACTCTGTACCCCAGGACATTCCTACCCTGAGACACCTAGAGTGATGCTGGTGGACAAGAAAGCAAAGCTCTCCTCTTCTGCACTCACCCAACCCTGGGCTAAGAGGGCCTGGAAGGACCCTTCTTCCTCTCTCACTGGTGGGGGCAGAAAAGGACAATCAGCTGTTTACAGTGCATCACTTGAAGGCCGAGATGGCTGAGTTAATGTTGACTTTTCCTTTACACCAGCTTATCATTCCATGGTCTGGCAAAGGGTCTTGTTCATGAAAGATGTTCTGTAGCTTGGGAGGCTGCTGCTGCAGAGATGCTGATACAGTGAACTTAGAACAGCGGGGTCAGAGGAGGTGTCTTCCTCTCCTGCTCTTCAGACCAGCGCGCACCCCACCCATCCAAGAGGGACCAGCGAGAGAAGGAGGCTGCTGTTGGTCTGCTGCAGGGGCTTGCCTGGGGCTGAGTGAAGCGGTAATTACTCCAGAACCTCAATCCAGTTAGTTCACCAGCCAGAGGAAGAATTAACCTCAGAGAACTCAACCTGAGTTTCCATGTACGGAAGTGCCTCAAATTTGGGTTTTGATGGTCCTCAGAGTTCTCTTTTAGGACACGGTCACATGGCACTCAGAAGCCAAGGAAGCACAGCACTGTGCATCTGCAGAAGATAGTAGCATACCATTACAGTGCGCCCAACTACGATGCCCTCCGAAAACCAGACATCTACTCCGGGGAGCTCCAGAGATGCTAAATCCAATCTTTGTTTTTTTTTTTTTTTTTAAAAAAGGGTCAACTTAAAGAATAAACTTTATTCCAATTACCACCCTCCCAAAAATATGTTTAATACTGAAACATTTATCAGATTTTGTATAGTCACATAACTCAGAACAGTAAACAAAATAGCTTTGTGTTTGCTAACTGACATTTAATAATGATGCTAAGAGAGGAAACACAGAGTGAGCTTTCACATGAGTGAATATTAGAAATTCTATCCTCTAAATTCTGAGTCAAAAGAGGGGACAGGAGAAAAAACAGAGCCAACTTTCCTGCTTCCACTATCTTGCTTCAGCTGTGTTCCCACAGGTAAGCCAGGTGGACTCTTGAAGATTTATCTACAAAACGGAGGCAATCATGGGTATTTTGAAGGCTTGGAAGGGTCATCAGGAGCTGAAGTCAATGTGCTCTTCCTTTTGCAAATGTGCTTAGTTCTCTGCAATCCTGCATTAGCTACCTAGGACTGCCATGGTAAACACCACAAACAGGGAGCTGAAACAGCAGTAGTTTATTCTCTCACAGTTCAGGAGGCCAGAAGTCTAGAACTGAGGTATCTACAGATTTGCTTCTTTCTGGAACCTCTGAGGGAGAGTTCCTCCTGGCATCTCCTATCTTCTGGTGGCTGTGAGTAACCTTCGGTGCTCCTTGGCGTATGGATATGTTACCTCAGTCTCTCCTCTTTCATAACAGCAGCTTCTTCTCCGTGTCCTTTTTCTATCTCTTATTAACACATTCATTGGATCCTAGGCCCACCCTCATCCAATATGATCTCATCTTGATCCTTAATCAAACCTGAAACAAACCTATTTCAAAATAAAATGAAACTTTGAGGTTCCAAGTGGACATGATTTTTGGAAGGACCCTATTTAGTTCCCTGTGGGTCTGCAGATCCATTCACTGGAGTTGATTCTCTGTTCCTGCTCATGCAGGCAAATACCTTTTCATGGTAAGCAGATTTACAAACAACAGCTCACATGTCCTGCAAAGGAGCAGGAGGTGAGAGAGGTGACCACTTGCTGAGTTTTTCCATGTGCCCAGGGCCCTTGATTTATCTAGTTTCCTAGCAACCCATGAGATACTCCATCCTCAATTTCTTAAGTAGAAAAAATATGGGCCTGGAGCGATTAAAAGGCTTTTCCGAGACTGTGAGGCACATGCTAGGGTTCAGGTCCAGGACTGTCTGACTTCACCCAGAGCCCATTTCTTTCCATTATACCCTTTCCATAGTAAGAGTCCACAGTCCTGGAGGCATGACCATGAAGAAGGTATGGTACTGACTTTATATTCTATTGGAGGAGACAGACAATAAGCACATAAGACCACATTAAGAAGTAATATGTGTCCCGATGACAGTGCAGCATGGTGAGGTGACAAGGGCTATGGAGAGTTGTGGTCAGCAAAGATTTCTCTGAAGGAAGATGCCTAAGCTGAAACCCTGTGACAAGAAAGAGCAGCCATGGGTGCAGCCCAGTCAACAGAAATGAGAAAGGCAAAGATCCTGGTGGGGGTGAAATTAGCAGGTTGAAAAGCAAAACAGTCTGGTGAAGTTGGTGGAAAGAGCTGAGCTCGAGGACAGCATGAGATCAGAGAGGCAGGCGGAGGCCAGAACCATCACAGCCTTTAAACAGGGACCACGATGAATTGGGAGCTGGGAGGGGTTTGGTCAGGAGGTGGAAGATGCTGTGACGCGGATCACTTGTCTCCACCTGTGTCCAGAGAATGGAAGGTTTCTGGCTGGGTGAAAGCGAGAAACCCACTAGGGGGCTGTGCTGAGGAAGCAGGTGTTCTGCTGTGACCTGAGTAACCAGGAGGAAGGAAAGGATGCAGGTGAGAGTCCACCATGTGTGTGGGCTCAGGTGGGAAGGTCGAGCTACATCTCCCATCACTCCTACTCCCCTCCCTGCTGCACCCCAGTTAGCATGCTAAGATGTCAGCCACCAGGAGTTCCTAGTGTATGTTAGATCATCACTTTGCCCCCCTTTTGTCACTTACCTGAAAGCACAGTGCCAAGCGATCCCAAGCTACTGCTGGATGCAGGGGAAGAGGGAACCCTGGAGTCTGGCATGGCTGAGGGGGCAGTGACACTGCTAGGACGGCTTTTGGAAAGACATCTAGGGCTTCTGTGGGCTGGACAGGGTACCTGGGATGTGAGGGTAAATATCATCCCCTTGACCTCTGCGCCCTGGGGTCAGAAACCAGGAGGGGTAGAGGAGGTGGGGTAGCTGCAGGAGGAGCAGCTGACTGCAGCTCTGGGAGCTAGCGTGGCCACCTTAGAGAGGCATGATGGTGCCTTTGGCTGAGTACTAGCAGACTGAGCAGTACAGGTTTGATGCCTCCATGAGCCTGGCAGGGTGGCCCCATCCTTGTCAACCGTGTCCTGAGGAAAGGAGCTGATGATGTAAGGTTCACCCACGTGGCCACGTCTGAGTCTGAGACCAACTGCTGTGTGACACTTTCTCTCTTGTACTTTCTATATTTCTGGAGGGATTTCAAGTATAACGAGTAAGGAGAATCTGAAGCTAAAGGATGACACTCCAAATGTGGTACATCAGGTGTCATCCAGGAGTGGCGAAGCCATTATCGCCTACATGACAGGCTTCTGCACGCCCCTCAGATCACACCGTGTGGGCTGCCAGCCTCACCTCCGCTCGTGAGCGGAGCCAGCTCATCCCTCTGTTTGTCAGAATAGCCCTTAACTGGAGCATCACGTTCCATGAAACACACCTTTCCTGAATCAGGCAATCTGAGTTGAAATGTAAAGATTTTAAAATTATTTGTTCTTTATGCCTGTAAGGATCTGAGGCAGCTCATCCATGAGTCAGCGGAGATAAGACAAAGATTTGTGAAAAGAGTTTTCTGAAAGTACATAAAAGAAGGGAAGAGGAAATCAGAAAAAGAGGAAGTGATGCCTAAATCTAGCTCAAAGCTCATGGCATCTTTAGGAAAAAGAAAAAGAAAAGCACCCTTGTTTGTTTAGCTTCTACACCTGCAAACTGCACGGCAGTAAATACGCGGTGATGTGCTGAGCCGCGCTGGAGCGGGGAAAGTGTCTTGGAGACCCTGGGAGACAGACACGGG
>PVJX010038839.1:0-14479 GCA_004027295.1 Dolichotis patagonum
TTTTTTTTTTTTTTTTTTTTGCCGTACTGGGGATCGAACTCACGACCTCACACTTGCCACGCAGGTGTTTATGCCACTGAGCTAAATCCCCAACCCAGGTTACTAGTATTCTTAAGATAAAATACAAAAATATGTTAATTATAGATCAGATTTTGTCCTTTTTAAATTCCTTTGAGAAGAGACCTCTGCTAATTGACTGGCAACAAATCTGACTAGTCGACTTAAAGTTATAAATTCTACATTTGTAAAAAATTATTGTAATTCAATTCAGCTAAAATTATATTTGAGTGCACTCTGATTTTGTAAGGTGTTTGTCCATCTGCCTATGTATCTGTCTGTTTGTCCAGTCGTTAAGCAGTTATTATGAGTCCCTGAGGTAGTGATCATTCACATAGGAGGGGTCAAAAGCACAGGTGCCCATACAGGAGTGCCCAAGTGGCACGGAGTGCCTGAGAAATGCCCTGAGGGTATGGGGTGCTGGAGGTGAACAGGTGCTCCAGCCCCAAAAACACGGGGTATAAGAAGTGAGCTAGTTCAGCAAAGGGGTGTGATACAAGTATTTAAAAATGCCACTGGGAACTTAGAAAGTTCTCACAGACACCAACAAGCTGTGTGCTTGTTTCTATGTCTGTCCCAGTCTGTACAGATCGTCTGCCCATGTTTGCCCATTTGTCTGTTTTATGAACTGCTGTTCTTTTTATTTTGAGCTCAACAACTTTTCTGTTTTCCTTTTTCTTTTGCACTTATGGATCATTTGATCAAAGGTTTATTTGGGTTACAAAATTACAAAGCACACTTCCACCTGGTCCAAATGCCACCTGGGTTGCAAGCTTGTCCAAATGATGCAAAGACTGGTTATGTAAATGTAATATATATTGTTGTTTATTATTGACTTGAGAGTCTCTCATTGTTTAAAAATTAATGGGTTAAATGTTGGGTCTTTCCTAAGTCATCAAAAATTATATTAAGATAATTAAAAGTCCCTTGGGGTTGGGATTGTTGGACAGGACTCCAATTAATGAATAAGAAAGCAGCTGTCTAATAACATTTTTAACCAGTTCTTATTTATTGATTGGAGGCCACAGTGATTTTTATAACCTTATGGGAGACATCCCAACTGAAGTTACATTAAATACATTCACATTGGTCATTGTCAAAATAATACAATAAGATTTTTGATTTAAAGATGCCCATACAAAAGTCTCACATGGTTATGACAAATGATTGTTATTAACTTCATGGTATATTCATGTTTCCAGATGTACAGGTCTTCAAAAATGTAAAACAGGGGTTGTTTATGGTGACAGAGTTTTGTTTCAGATTCAGACCTCTGCCTTTAATAAATGCTTATGAGATGTACATTCCACTAAAGGGCAACAAGTTAGGTAAAAGCTTTTATGTATTAGATAAGGATAATTAAAGGAGATATTTGATGTCAAAATGCAAATTCAGGTGTGCTACAAAATGTCATCAGGTTTGTCATGCTGTATTAGGTATGGTTTTGAGTTCTAATTTGCTGTGTAAAATATGTAACTGTTAACATTCTACAGATATTCAAATGTTAAAATGTCCATGATTAATAGGAAATCGTGGCTCCACTTAATGCTCTAAGATGCTTAATATTCAGATGAAATAATAATGTTAAACTTACTGCCTCTACTACACTGTACTGTTATCAATCTTGTCTTTATCAACAGCTGAGGTTTAGAGACCAAAACATAGAGAGATAGATGGGATAAGAAGACAGCCAATATTTTGGCCCTCATCCTCCTAGGTCAATGAGGACCCAGGACATAAAGAATCTCTGTTGCATCGTCCTGTACTCAGTGAGTCCCTGGTCTTCTGATCAAGAAGATTGGGAGACCACTGAGCAAAGTGACCATCGGTGTGTAGCATGCCTAAGGAGAGTCGCCAGGAGCAAAAGTCTCTCAGACTTTCATGGAAAGCAGTTTGGTCAAGCAATGGCCGTGACTCATCCAAATGTCGGGCACTGACAGTAGAGCTAAGAGGTGCTATGGTTCCAAGGTAATTCCTGAGGAGACTTGACTGACCTTGACACAGATAGCAGGAGACTAATTAAATTTAATGTAGGTCTCACCTTAGCTTGGTCATGAACACCCTGCAGAAAAGTACAACTTCAAGAGGTCTAATACGATGCCATACTATTATGTTAGCTATAAAGGAAGCTCAAATCACTAACACCTGACAGTTGTTGGCTACACTGGCAACTGTCTACTACTATCTATTAATGGACTGTACAAGGTTTAAATTGTGGGAGTTCTCCTAATAGCTGCCCCAGCTTCAACAGACCACCCATCCTGTGCAACAACAAAACAAAAGAGATGGGGAGCCGTGGAAGCTGGAATTTGACCACATGTACAAGGCTGGAGCATGACCATCCCAAGAACAGAGTGCCCAGGGCAAGCCACGTGAAGAAGCTGCTTCAGCCCAGAGGACACCCAGCCCCAAGACAATCTAAGCAGTGGGTTGCTAGGACAACAGGGTGTCACGTGACATTAAGTTGCTAAAAGGTATAAATAAACACCCTGCAGTGAGGGGTGAGTACCTTTCCTCCCATCAGGAGGATGAGGGCTCCGCCTGACCCCAGCTTTGTCTCGCCTTTATTTTCTCCTCCTCTCATGGTCCTTCACCCCAAGAACCTCAAGGGCCACGGCATATGGTGCCCAAACAGGGATGGGACAAGAGACTGAGGGTGAGGGGACACTGCTCATGTGAGAGCAATTAGGGGGAGAAGTGCATTGGTCTAGGTCAGTAGTCATCACTGGAGTGTATTGATACTGGCTTCATCAGGTGTAAAGAGTGGGGCATTGAAACTCCCTGATTCTCTAGAGCCAGCTATAAACAGGCCTGTGAGAAACCCTTTCAGAGGGAGGGGTGTACTGATTTCATTACAAACCTAGTACAATTATGGAACAAACAACTTTTAAAGAATTGGAAATGTATGTGGAACTTTTTATTGTAGGCTTGACTCTAGTATTTACTTTTCTTTTATGGATTTTGATTAGGAAATGTCTTGATGATTGTGGGCTTGTTGGGCTGTCCACAAGGAAACTGGCTCTGAGCAATATTTTAAAATCAAGTCCCAAGCAGGGAAGAGATGGAAGAGTAAGAGAAACTCCGATAAAGTTTAATAAGCTTTATACTCTTGTTAGATAAGCAAGGAGAGATAGGGGATAACTCTTCCCCACAAGAGGAGAGCTATGCTGTGAATCCTTGCATTTTTATTTGAGCTATAAGCAGCTATCTCCACTTTTTTAGCTCAAGGAAATTTTGCTGCATCACAAGTTAAAATTTCACCTCTCAGGGAGTAGAGCATTTTTCTCCATCTCCCTTGCAATTATTACAAAAGGAACTCAGACAGGTGAGGGAATACATGGAAGGTTTTCAGCATATCTACTGGGTTACTAAACTTGGAACCCCCAATAGTCAGAGACAAATTATAATCACGCAGTTCACAGCCTAAAGGAAGGAGAAAAAGCAAAGCTACTTGTTTTCATGGGGGGGGGGGTGTTTTGCTAAGAGTTGTGCTTCTGCGTCTGTGGGGGCAGCACAGCCATTAACTGTCCCTTCAACAAAACCTTCAACTGTCTGTCCAAACTGTAGACAATATCCTTAGGCCACCCGATGTAAATTCAGAACTGATGTGGAAAATCTGCCTGTTCCAGAAAAACCTCTAGTGGGGTCTACCTCGGCTCCACCGAACCTTGGGAGTGTTTTCCTAATTCCTCCCCAGTTCATTTGCCTTGGGCTTTATAAAACTTCTAAGATGACAGATTGTGGCCCCAAATGACTGGAAAGAAATAACCAAAACATGTTTAAGTCCAGGAATTATTTGTTGTGGGTGGAAACATTTTTTAAATTGTGCCCTGATCAGGCCCAGATCAGTGCTGTTCAAAGTTGAGCCATTACAAAAGATATTATCAGAGAGGGTACTATAGGCCAGCAACTTGTCTTTGATATGCAAATATTTGATCAACTTAAAATTGCAGCCACAGAGGCAAGGAGAGAACTTCCTTCACCAGGTAAAACCTCCACTGATTTGATCTCTAGTCAATAGGGTCCAAATTATCCAGAATTATTCAGAATTTTGCCTTTGACAATGCAAATAAATGGTGTAGGGCACTGAGAATGTCACCGTGGCGGCCTGGCCTGGTTTGGTGAGGTTAGACCTGCGCTGTGGAGCTGGGCTTTGCAGCCCTGCCTCCCGTGTGCTTGTTGAGGCAAATTGTAATGTGGAACACATTTATGAGATGGCGATTTTATAGCTACTCCATGATCAATTAGAGGGCTCTGTTCTGCTGTTCCTGCTAAATTCAGCTGACCTGGACGGTGTCCACAGCCGGCTGCACACCTTTGATGAGCTGAGTCAGAGTAGCTGCCTATACCTAAGGCACCCTGGGGTCACTGATGGGCCCCTCCCCAGGTTGTTCCCATATCATGGGAATGCCCTTAACTGTGCTTGCTCTGGAGGGGCCCCTCCGCCGTTCTCGCAGTTTCAAGACCAGCCTGCCTGTCAATACACAACTCAATGTATGTAACTAACTGTGCAACAGTTTGTCACTTCTCAATTCTACATGAAATAAACTTTTCCTAAGTTCAGTGCTTTTGCTTTTGAGGAATGATCCCACAACAGTCCACTGGCATGAAGCTCTAACAGCCCGCTGGTGTGAAGATTAAATGCTACCTTCTTATCTCCTCGGTGCAAAGAATCCTTTTTCAGGTTAGTTTGGTTTGGCTTGGCTTGGGAATTTCCCACTACACACTGAGGGACAAACTCCCCGGGGACCTAACAAGCCTTTCCAGGGCCAGCCCACTGGTGAGAACACACCCTTAGTCCAGGGCCAGGAAGGGGGGACAGGGCTCTGGCATGCCCAAGCTACCTCTATCTTTTCCCATCGCCTGCACATGTTGCTTTATGCATCAAAAGTTTACATGGTGCTGGTGCTGGCGCTGGCACTGCCCGTGTTCTAACCCCCAACAGCAGTGGGGCCTCCAGGCCAGAGAGGGAGCAAAACCTGTGTGGCCAGCACCTGGGGTCAACTTGCTGGGACAGTGGCTGCTTGTGTGTGCCCCACAGTGGCCTGAGATCATCCCCACAGCCTGCCTGCAAACCGGCAACCATGCCCACCGCCTCCATGCAGAGAGACAGGAGCCACAGTCTGAGGTGAAAACCATAAATAGCAAAGGAAACACCTAAATACGAAGTGTGGTTTCTTTTCTCTATAAGTTATGACAAAAATTCCTTATAATCCTGAGGTCTAAAAATGATTAAATGTGCTCATAATTTAAATTTCAAAAACAAGATCTTATTTGGCAGTATATACTATTTAAAAATTTTAAAAATTCTAATAAAGATGGAAATACTGTAGCAGAACTGTTATAAGCAGCTGAGTTGGTCAGAAATATTATAGGCAGTCAGACAGGGCTGGGCCCTCAGAGGAGCCAGTGCAGAAGTACAAACACCTCGAAGCCTTGGAAGGACAATCACCTCCTGCTGTGGGCCAGATCTCAAGACCAATGGCAAAGCAACACAACCACACCCTAAAGATTGATGGTCCAAATAGTTCTCTGTCACCTTGAGGCAGTCAGGTGTCAGCACCCCACCCCTACAGGAAGGGCCACTGCTGCGAGGCCCGTACACTTACTACGCGACGCACATTTCCATTTGCTCCCAATTTAATCAATTTTGCCTGAGCAATTAACCTTGCTGACCACAGTTCTGCTCCACCTTATGCCCACCTTGTGAATTTCCATTTTTCCTCACCTTAGGCCCATCTCACCTGGTGATTTTACTCTATAAAAGTCCCTAAAAAAAAGAGAGTCCTTGGCAACCTGCTCAGGACCCCTTCTGTCAGTCTCTAGACAGAAGCTTTCTTTCTCTCAATCAGTACATTCTGCTGGTTCCCTCCATTGTTCCTAAAATTCATTCTTCAATTTTAGAGAACTCAAACTCGTACTGGACATATAGCAGGTCAGGAGTTTCATTCCCCTGTGTCATTTGAAGATCTTCCACTGAGATCATTGGATGGAGGTGAGAGTTTACTTTCGTTTCAGAGACTCTGGACTGGGAATCGTTTAGATAACAAATTTTTATGCTTCAAATTTTGCTTTGTCTTTGTCAGTTGCTTGTGATAATTGCTTGTGATTTGCCCATTGTTTTTAATTGCCTTGTCTCTTGAAATAATGATAAATCTAAGTTAAAACATGGGAAAGATATAAGGTTATGATACTTCTTTTTTTTAAATTTTATTTAAAGAGAAAAAAAAGCAATACAGAAAAAAAGGGTAGAAACAATACAAAACCTCAAAAAACCCCCATAAATCATTAGTTGACAAACCATATACTGTCCTCCCAGAAACAGCTGTTCATGTTACAAAATTAAGGCATACAAAGTGAACACACAGTGAGGCTGCAAACAGTTACAAAAAAACAGGATGGAATAAAGCCAATTGAGACAGTAAAGTGAAATTGGCACAGAACATCACAGCAGGTCACCAGGACAACAGTAACAGGTAACATTGTATATCTCGTTGTCTTCAAAATAGTTGTTCTTCTACTAGGTACAGCAAAATCAAAGATATAGACAACATTATAGAACACATCAACACAGAGTATTGAATAGAGCAACACCCTTAATCAGGACAAAGCAATACGATGATAAAAATATCTGCCTTCAGAGATAGTAGAAGGAAACTCCCCCGACTTGCTGTACCAAACATGATCATCTACTAAGAGATACCCAGATCGCTGGATCCCAATTGTTAAAGGGGGGGGGGAGTTGGTATGTTTGATTCTAAGCCTGCACCCTGGTAGGCAGCAGGCTGCTTACTGGTTGGCTTGGTGCCCTAAGTTCCAACATGGCGCGGATCTCAGGAAACCCTCTTGCTTCTTGTTTCCCCGCCCTGGGCTGGCCACGGCTTGCCAGACCACAGTCACTTACCAGGGCGGAAGGCTGCTTACTGGTTGGCTTGGCGCCCTAAGTTCCAGCATGGCGCGGATCTCAGGAAACCCTCTTGCTTCTTGTTTCCCCGCCCTGGGCTGGCCACGGCTTGCCAGACCACAGTCACTTACCAGGGCGGAAGGCTGCTTACTGGTTGGCTCGGCACCCTAAGTTCCAGCATGGCGCGGATCTCAGGAAATGCTCCTATGATACTTCTTTAATGGGACATTTTATTACTTTATTCTTGTACATGTTAAATTTAAATTAGTTTCTAAATTTACTGGTGAAAGAGTTTTGCCCTAGAATAAATTACAGGGCATTATGGAGGTAGTTCAACATGGCGGAAGGCCAAATCGGGGATGCTTAGCCTGATGGCCACTTCCTCCTTCTTCCCCGATTGATTACAGCTTCCTTCTTCCTTTCCCTGAGTGCGGGAAGAAAATTCCAATCGGCTCCTCTTATGTCATCAATGCCCGCCCCAAGCACCACATCCGGTCAAAGGCCACATATACCCCACATCCCTATATCCGGTCAGAGGAGAAAGGCAAACCCTCGCTGGTTGTGGGCTCCTCTCCACTTCCTTTAAATTGAAAGACCACTTTTACTTTTTCTTATATTCTCCTTTATTGTGTCAGAAAACTCTAACAACTGGCACTGCTTGCTTGACTGTATTTAGACAATAGCACTAGAGAGAATAAATAATATGAGAACTTCCCTAACAGACTGTAGTGTAAATTTCTGTGAAATGGTTCCTCTTAAATGAAATGTAGCTCAGACTTAGAAAACACACATGCCTACAATAAAACTGGGACTCCTTCTGCCATTTAAAAAGCACTAGGCTGGTGGCCAATCTCAGGATGGGGGGGTGAGGTTTCACTGAGGCAGACTGGCTCTGGTCCTCCTCTACACTCCAGAGGAAATGTCAGGCCTGTTCTGCTTCAGTTTCTGCTCTTTGGCTTTACTTCTGCTCATTTCCCCACTTTGTACTTTCCTTATAGAAGCATGTGAAGTCAGAAAGAGCTCTAGACTATTCCAACTTGTTCCTCCCAAGTTAAGCCCATAGAAAATGAGTGCTTGTAATGCTGAAGGTAGAGATCTCAGACGAAGGACACATACCCCATTCCTGGGTCAGATGAGGCATTGAAATTGTGCCTGTCCAGGAGAACATACACAAAACTCATGTCCAGACTTAATGTTCTGGGCCACGATCTCTTCCGGACATTGAACCTGAGACATAGTGGGGAGAACCGGCTTCCATGTGACATTGGAAGGTGCTGTCCCCTAAAGCAGCACACATATGGGACCTAAACACATTTAGACTAAGGAGGCTCTCCAACCTCTAAAGGTGGACTTTAAAACCTTTATTGTAAACTTACAGAGCACTAGGTAATGATCTTGCTCAGGCTTTTAACTATCCCTGATAGAATCTTGACACTCTGCCAGCTAATTAATCACTCTTATAGCAGCTGCCACCCTCAAAAGCAGAGGACAGGTTTCCCAAGCATCTGTCTGGTGAATCCCCATTAAAGCCAGTGGTCAATGGAGTCAATGGAATGTTGACAAGACAGACAGCTGGATTCCTTTCTAGAGACTGATCTCTGATTGGGCCAGTGCAAACTGAGAACAACTGAGGAGTCATGGCCAAGACACCCAAGGTTTCCTCAGTGGAAGCTGGCTCCCCAACCACAGAAAATCTCTACTTATCTACTATCCTGATTTCTCTGCCAGTAGACTAGGAACTCTTGCTAAACTTTTCAGTGGAGTTTTAGATTACTTCACTATCCTTCCCTTCAGAGATTAAGCTGAGATAGTTTGCAACAATTGCTTACATTCCACAGCAGCTAGTAGGGGAAGGATTTGCCTATATTAATTAAGAGTAAATAGGCTGTTCTTTTCTGTGTGCCTAGAAGAGCGATGTGCCTTTTACTAACATAAAATGTGACTGCTAGATGATAATTTATACATTTAACCTTTGAACCTCAGCTTCAAAGATATAGAAATTTAAATAAAGCATAGCCATGTCCCACCATTAGAAAAGATTGCCTAGGTAATTAGAGGACATAAATGCCTTGGAGACTTTGCCCAAGGGCCCAGGGCGGAGTTCCTGAAGTTTATTTGTTGTCTCTATTTCCAAGGGAATCTCCTTCCCAGAACAGACAAATGCCTTAGCTCAATTTTTTTTTACAATAAGCAAAAACCAATAGTTTATTATAAAGTTACGCTTCCTTTTTTAAGCCTTCCTTATGGAAACAAAGTTCACAAGCTGTCTGGGAAAATAAGATTGTGTGCCAGGCTGAGGGTGGATAGAACGGTCGAATTTATCTTCTGTTCTCCAGATGGCATCCACTTGCCATGGAGCAAAGTCAACCTGAGGGATGCCTTGAGGACATTTATCAAATAGGAATAAAAAGGGACACCTTCATTGCCTCCTTTTTTGCATAGTCAGACAGCTTAAGATCAAAGTTTCATGCGATGCAGGGCTACGGACAGAGCTCAGTGAAAGTTCCTGAGTTTGGTTCCTGGTTCTGACTTGCTTTTGCATTACAGACAGGTACAACTCAATGCCAGAGCCCCTTACTCCTCTGGAATGCATTCTTAAGCACTGGAAGATGTTTGACTCTTTTATGTTGGAAAAGAGCCATTTGATATTTCTTTGCATGAATGTGTGGCCTACCTACCACTTAGAGCCAAAATGGAATACAGAGGAAAATATTAATTATGATGTTCTTTTACAACTAAAATCATACTGTAAGAAAGAGGAAAAATGGCTAGAATTATATTATGTTGAAACTTTCTTTACATTAAGAGATAATTCTTATTTATGCTCCAGGTATAATTATAATCCTTATGAGACCATCCCATTCATAGGTCTCTTTGTCTCAGTGATTAAAAGCAGATTAAGCTAGAATAGGAAAATTTTCAGATGATCCTGATAAGTAGGTAGATGTTTTTAGAAGATTTACTCAGAGCTATAAGCTAGGCTGGAAAGATGTAATGTTACTCTTAAATCAAACATTGTCTTCTAGTGAGAAACAGGCAGCATTACAAGCTGCTATTACATTTGGACATGAATATTATATTGTTAATTTTAAAAGGCCAGAAGATAGACAGCCAGAGGAGTCACCGGTTCCCACTGGTGCACAAGCAGTTCCCACCCAAGACCCCAACTGGTCTAGCAACAAGAGAGGACATTAAAATAGGAGATATTTCAAATCTATATTCTTGAGAGTCTAAAAAGGAGAGAAACCAAGCCTTCTGGTTATTTTAAATTGTCAGCTGTTTTTTAGGAGAAAGAGAAAAATCCCTCTGACTTCTTAGATCTTTTATTAGAGGCACTAGTAGAACATATGCTCCTAGATCCTGATTCAATAGAAGGACAGATTTTTGCTTAAAGACATGTTTATTACCCAGTCAAGTCCAGACATTTAAAAAAAAGCTGCAAAAGATAACCTTTGCTCCAGAGAGTTCACTGATTCTTTAGTAAAAACTGTGTCATGGTTTATGTCAGTGCCCCCTGCCAAGCCTCATGCAATCAAGGATGTGGCTGAATCTAGCATTTGTGATTGGTTTGTTGTCTGGTGCTCAGATTGGTGGTGTGAGTGCTGCACCTGCCTGGGGCGGAGCCAGCATACAGTGTAACTGTGGGAGAAGATATGTCTTTCTCTTTGACTATTTGTGCTTTCTGTTTACGGTGGCCCTCCATGCCACCCTGATGCTTGGAGCCAGCTGAGTATGGATGGAACCTCCAACCTGTAAGAAATAAACCTTTCCTTCCCTAACTTTGAGAATCAGGTATTTTATTGCAACAATGAAAGTAAAAATAGCTAAGGCAAACTGCCTCAGTATTCTATAATCAGGACTGGGACAGAACCAAAGAGAGAAAAACAAAGAAACCAAAAATGTCTGCCTTTTTTTGTGGCCTTAAAAACACAGAACTTAAGTCTGATTCTCAGAGCTCCACAGAATTCAGCAATGACACCTACCTGCTATTGCTACTACAAGCCAGGCCACTTTAAGAGGGACTGCCTTAAGAGGCTCCCCAATCCATGCCCTAACTGAAGAGGTGACCACTGGCAATCAGACTGCTCTCTGAGGCCAAGGCCCCGGAGTTCAGACCCATCTATCAGCTGGTCCAGCAAGACTGATGGGCCTCGGGGCACTGGTCCCCTCCCTCTTGCCAGACTGTCATCTCTGCATGTCATATTCACAGAAGAGCCCCGAGTAATCATGACAAGAGGTAAAAACTAGCTGATCGCTGGACATTGGCACATGTCTCTTTGTCTTTCTCAACTCTGGTCTTCCTTCCAGGCACTGGACCTCAGCATAGTCATTAAAATATAGGTTGCTTAAACTGTGACTGGGATAATTTTCTCTTCACTCATTCCTTTTAGTTATGCCTAAAAACCCAACTCCAATCCTGGAGAGAATTTATCCTATAATATATATCCAAATTGCCAACTAATCAAAATGATGCTGAGGCTGGTTTTTTGTTGTTGTTGTTGTTTTTACAAATATAGTACATATTGTTGTTCAGTATAAAAACTTGAGAGTTTTTCATTTGTCAAATCTGGTTCTCATAAGTTATCAGATTTAGAGATAATGATAACTAAAGCTAGAGGGATTTATGACAAAAGGTCAGACTCCATCAATAAAAGGACAAAAGTCAATATTTATACTGATTCCAAGTATGCTTTCTTAGTATTACATGCCTGTGCAGGCATATGAAAAAAAATTAACGAATAGCCAATGGATCCCCCATAAAGTATCACAAGGAGATAGACGATCATTTATTATCTGTTTACCCTATGAAGTGGCAGTAATTCGCTGTAAAGGACATCAGAAACAAGTTGATGAAATATCTCAGGGTATTTGACTTGCTGATGCAGCAGCTAAAAAGGAAGCTCAAGGGCCCCTCCCTCAGGCCCCTGCTCTGGGAGGGTCCCTTGAATGTATTCGACCCAGATCCTCTCAGTCAGAAATTGAATGGGCTCTCTCCCACGGGTGCCAGCTTCTTCTACCAGGATGGTTACAATCAGATGATGGAAAATTGTTTCTTCCTGGTGCTAGTCAATGGAACGTGATTAAGTCTTTACACCAAATCTGGGGAGAGACCAAACTCAGCAGATAGCTTCAAGTTATTTATAGGAGAAGGACTTGATCAGACAATAAGACAGGTAACTAAGACCTGCAAGCTCTGCCAAAAGAACAATCCTCTTAACCAAGCCATAGTTCCTCCAGACATACAGAGACATGGTAGATATCCCAGAGAAGACTGGCAGCTCAGTTTTACTCATATGCCAACAAGTAAGGGACTTCAGTACTTACTGTTCCAGGAAGATACTTTCACAAACTGGGTTGAGGCCTTCCCTTGTAGAACAGAAAAAGCACAGGAGGTAATAAAAGTTTTGGTCTCAGAAATCATCCCCAGATTCAGACTTTCTAAGAGTTTACTGAATAAAAAAATGGCTTATAAATTATACTCTTAATGACCCAGGACATAATCAAATCCTTTCTAACAAGGCCATTGAAGCCTCTCTATGATCACTAGGGAGGCCCCTAGTAAATGAAAGTAGGGTTCTTATCTATGGCCAACAACCATAGAAATAAAGATGGTTAACCCTCTCTATAGGGCATCTCAGTAGAAAGGCCCTCTTATGTTAGAAACAAAAGAACAACTCTTAAAGCCTAATGCCAGTAAATACTTGGGATGGGCACCCCTTGAACAATGTGTACACACAGTAACTTTACAGGCTAATGATTGGTTTGCAATAGACTGGTTTAATCGCCCTGGAATTAGATGGGGAGCCCTCAATGGCACTCATTGGTCTTGTGGGACCAATCTGTGGCCCTGCTTGCCCCCTGGGTGGATAGGCAGATGCACATTAGGATTCACATGGTTATAAGGCAGGAATGTCTAAAGTATCAACAAATCTGCAAATTTACCCCACCCACAACATTGATGGTCCAGAAGTGTGTTCCATTGGTACGATCATTTGGCCTCTGTCTTTATCCCTTCCCTAGGATTAGACGATATCATGCAACATATCAAGGCCTTGACTAACTATACTCAGTGGGCCTTAAATGACACCACTGCTGGTCTCTTCTAAATGAAGAAGTAAAATCAGTGAGGCAGGCTGTCCTCTAAAATCAGATGGCATTAGACATTCTAACAGCAGCACAGTGGGGTTCTTGTGCAATTGTAAAAACTAAATGTGTGTAATTCCTGATCCTTCTCCTAATATCTCAATTAACTGTTCAAGACATTAGATGACAAATCAATGGTATGTCAGATTCTAAAATTTCCTGGACCTTATCCTTATCCTCCTTATGGGAAACCATTACCAGCTCCTCTTGGTGAAACTGTTTGTTAACTATACTCATAATTATCCTGTTGATTATAGTGTTTGGCCCATGTATTGTTAATTGAATCTTTGGCTTTTAAGTCCTCCAGACTTAAAGCTGTACCCAATATGAAAATGCCTGGTGTTGATTGAGGGCCATTAGATAGAAACCTCTGCAGAAGTACCACTGCCTGCTGATTACCAACTATGACCACCTTCAGCCGGAAGAAGTCAGATTGGTCATCGCCCATCATCCCCTCATGGCAATTCAGGTTACTTCTTGAGGGGAGAAATGTCACAGGCAGCTGAGTTAGTTAGAACTATTATAGGCAGTCAGACAGGGCTGGGCCCTCAGAGGAGCCAGTGCAGAAGTACAAATACCTTGCAGCCTTGGAAGGGACAATCACCTCCTGCAGTGGGCCAGATCTCAAGACAAAAGGCAAGGCAAACACAACCACACCCTAAAGATTGATAGTCCAAATAGTTCTCTATCACCCTGAGGAATTGTGGAGTCAGCATCCCGCCCCCCTACAGGAAGGGCCACTGCTGCTAAGCATGCCCGCTTACTACATGACTCGCTCCCCTATGTATTCCCAATTTAATAAATTTTACCTGAGCAATTAATCTTATTAGTTGACCACAGTTCTGCTCCACCTTATGCCCACTTTGTGAGTTCCCATTTTTCCCCATCTTGGACCCATCTCACCTCATGATTTTATTCTATAAAAGTCCTTAAAAAAGACAGAGTCTTTGGCAACTTGCTTGAAACTCCTTCTGTCCCTCAGACAGAAGCTTTCTTTCTCTCAATAAATATATTCTGCTGTCACCCTCCATTGTTCCTAAAACTCATTCTTCAATTTTAGAGAACACAAACTCGTACCAGACATATAGCAGGTCCGGAGTTTCATTCCCCTATGTCAGAAGGAGTTGATTGTACCTCTCAAGCAGCAGATGCTCAGTCCTATGGCAGTGATGCCTTGGAGACCATACCACAATGGATAGACAAGGATGGGGTCAGACCAGACCTGGGACCAATTGAAGGAATTGATGCAGGATGCCCAGGAGATGGTAATGGAACACATGAGCCAAAAGTCTAACTAGGTGATCAGAGTATATAGAGAGAACCAAACTGAAAGTTTAATGAAAGTAGGAGACACAAAGGTTACTAGTATTCTTT
>PVJX010038840.1:0-16118 GCA_004027295.1 Dolichotis patagonum
ATATCTACATATCTAACTTTTATTCTGAAGCCAGGCAAACTTAGATTGCTAATGGAAACCTAATTCCTGATTGTAAGCCTGGAAGGATATCTGGACATCAGAAAGCTTATGCCCGGAATATAACAGGTACCAAGTAAACGTTTGTTGAGTGACTGCTAAGTGAATGAATGAAGAAATAACTTGAGGTGGCCCTTGGTAGTGCCTGTCCCTGTTCTGTTCATAAGGCGTGATTGACTCCACCTTTGTTCCTGTTATCCGTGCCTTCCAAGTATATTTTTAATCGAATGTTAAATCCTCATGTCTCGCACTACCCAGCTGAAACAAAGACTCAACCGGGTCTGGAAGGCTGGCTGAGAAGGCCCTGCCGGGCATCCATGGCGAGCGGTTTGCAGCGGGAGCCCTGGATTCAATTATGGCTCCCAGTCTGTGGTGGCAGGAGCCACCTGTGCCCGGGAGAGCCGCATGACCGCACGCAGAGGACGCAGCCTCTCAGCCTGTTTCACCCACAAGGGGACAGCTTTTAAAGCAGATCCCGGGGTAGCGCTCTGTACTCATCTTAAAATATAGCCGGGAGGCATGGGTTTTCCGGAATTATGTTTTTTAAAAGAAAAAGAGACACTTCTACGTTGTTACTGAATGTAGTTTTCGTAAGTTAGGGGGCTTTGTCACTCCTAGGTTTGTATTTCCTGGTCCGTACACTGACCCTGCGTCTGACTTTACACAGTTCTGCGCATCTGTGCCATTTCCAGCTGCCTGGCCCACCAGAAGCTGCGCCCTGCTTGCCCGGTACCTCCGAAGGCTTCCCCGGTGTTCCGCGCAGCGTGGGGTGCACCGTCAGGCTCCCCACTTGGCACAGCAGAGACAGAGCACTGACCTGTGGCAGCGGGCTCAGCCTCTGCTGTGACAGCCGGGCCGTGCCCCCTCCGTTTTCAAGTAAGATTACTGAGGTGCCCGTAGTGATCAGCGGACCTGAAACATAGCTAAACAGCACGGAAGGTATCAGTTAGGGGTTGTGGGTAAGGAGGCCCAACCCCGTCCCCAGCGCTTGGCTTTGGCTTGGTGAACACGCTGGTCTACCCAGGAGCGCACGATAAAGCCCAACACTGAGCACTGCGCAGCGCAATGGCGCCCCCTGTGGAAGGTCCCCGATCCGGCCGAGGAGCTGGGGCTGAGCTGTGTCCTGGGGCGCTCCTGCCAGGATCCTGTGGGCTCCTGTTTTGGAAATGTCCTGGTCCTTTCTCTGTGCAGTGCTCCCTTCAAGTCACCTGCCGCTGCATGTGTGTGTGCTTCTCAGAGCGCACTGCGCTGTGTTCAAGATACACTAAGCCGCTGTGTCAGAGGCTCCTCTGATTCTCCTGGACCCGCTCGGGGAACTTCCCAGCGCTCAGCGGGTTATGGGCTCTGAGCAGATTCCTCCCAGGTCTGCTGGCTCCACGGCGTGCGCCGTTCTCCTTTCGAACGTGTGCCGCCTGCTGACTGGCTCTGTGTGTGCTGAGCCACAGCAATGACTGTTGTGACTCTGTTAAACTGGAAACTGGACAGTTTCTGTCTTTGATTTAATCTTATTTTTTGACAGGGTCTCACTGTGAGCCCAGGCTGGCCTCGAACTCACAGTGACCCTCCTCCCTCAGCCTTCCTAGTGCTGGGATTACAGGCATGTGTCACCATGCCTGGAAAGAAAGTTTTCAGATGCAACCATTTTAGAAAATTCTCAGCAAGCCAGGCGTGGTGGTGCATGTCTGCAGTCCAGCATTTGGGAGGCTGAGGACAGCCTGGGCTACATGGGGAGAGCCTGACTCAAAAAGACAAACAAAAGTTCTCACCAAGCCAAGCTTGACGAGGCATGCCCGAAATCCCAGCACTTTGTAAGCTGAGGCAGGAGGGTCATAATTTGAACCCAGCCTGGGCAACTTAGTGATTGCATGGGACCATGTCTCCAAATAAAAAGTAAAAAAAAAAAAGGTTTGGGGATATAGATCAGTGCAAAGGCCCTAGGTCAGTCCCCTGCAAGGAAGGAAGGCAGGGAGGGGAAGAGACAAAGTGAGGAAGAGTAGCGTTCTCATCCCAGTCCAGCTGTGGTATGCAAGGGTCTAAGGCGGCAAGTACACCCTCCACAGCACCACTCTCAGGAGCCCCTTCATCGGGGCAGCCGGTCAGCTTACAGACGTCACGATGCATCTGTGGCCCTCAGATTAACTCGCTCGCTCTTCGCTGTGCCCGCGTCTCCCCAGTCTGAGGCAGTGTCCCTGCAAGCCCTGGTGAGGCACACATTCTTTTCACTGTCAGTGCTCTCAGCAGACGGTGTCTCTGGTCTCTGAGGCACTTTCTGGAAACGCCATGAACATATTTTAAGATCGTCTTGCATCAAGGTATGCATTAGGATATCTGGAATCTAAGGTCAGAGGATAGTAGTGGGGTAGTTTGGGGCCACTGGTCCCCAGGTATCAGTAGTAAAAGAAAAGTACTAAAACCAATGAGAAATGGGGACATGAGAAGACAATAAGAAATTTATAAAGTACTATATAAGTAAAAGACACAAACACAAGCAAAATCATAGAAACCCAAACTCACATTATTTATGTATTCCACATGTTCACTTTGGCAGCTTGTATACTAAAATATATATTCCTCAGATAACCCCCAAGACTATCTGATACCTGCAAGGTATGAGTGCTTTTGTCCCAAAGTGTTCTTTTTAATTAAGTAAACCGTATAGTAATTTTTCATGAGGGTCTGGAGCTGACGACTTATTGATCCCTTGTTAAAAAGCTAAAGGCAAAATTAGCTGATTGCCTCGGTCTGCAGCTTATGAATGACATGTTTTGCTTGTTGAATTTCTATTAGTTTACTAAAAAGCTGGAAGTCCCAGTTTTGCTTTTTGAATTTCAATGTGTAGAATTAAGTTCCCCCTTAGAATATGATAATAAAATTAGAAATTAAGTTAGAATAAGGATAAATCTATGATTATGTATAAAATCATCAAATTTTCCTTTGAAGACATAACCAAGAAGCAATGATTGCTTTAGAATTAATCCTAAATTTAATATAGTTCCGTATTACTAATCTCAAATGCCCAGCCTATTAAATGTTGATGACAGTTCGTAAATTAAGGATTAAACTACACATCTTGTCCCATTTAATTACATTCTACAATCAGACATGTCTGTTCATGCCCTGAGCTACAAATTGATCTTTGCCCCTTGAAGTAGTTAGCACCACCTTGCCTGAATTCTTCTCTCCATGTTGCCAACAAATTAGATGAATCTGTATTACCCAGTAAAAATGTTATGTGCCTATGTGTGTATGTATGTATGTGTATACACTCATGTATATATACATGCATATATCAGGTCTATTATTCACTAGGGATACATATTCAGATATGATAATCTGCATTGAAAGAATTATTAGGTTGTGTTCAGCTCTCTGTGGATAGTAGATAGTGCATGCATGGCAGAGATCTTTGAAGTAATTTCTGCAGAGACTGCAACCCAGCCAGGCACGTGTGGAAGAAAGGGCAAGAAAAAGCCACACCAAATATGCCTTTATCGTTTGTTTCCTTCTTTCTTTTTCCTTTTAGAGAAATCAGATTAAGTTTTAAATGGTCAAGAGCTAAGGATGTAGCTCAATGGTAGAGCACTTGCCTGGCACGTGTGAGGCACTGGGTTCAATCCCAGCAACACAAAAAATGAAAATAACACATCCGAGATGATTTAGGAGTTCGTTTTCAAAACCAGGCACGTTTCCAATTCACTAACAGAGACACGGACTATTTGAAACACCTTCACAGAAGCGCGATGTGACGTACATGCCGCGTGCAAGGCCCACGGCGACCCGGGCCCCCTCCCCCTTCTCACCCTGCTAGGCTGTGAGCGTCACACCGCGTCACACCCTTCATCTTACTCGCTCCTCACAACACTCGCGTGGTGGCCTAAGTGTCCCTCTGGTTTTACCGCTGAGTGAATCTGGACCTGGAGAAGCGCACACAGTGAGCTCCGCGGTTCCTCTCCCGGTTTGCTCGGTGCCCGCCCCCGACTGCGTCTCGTACTATCAGGAACACGGTAGAAGTGAGGTACGGCCAGCTGTCCCCTCGGTGGGAGCAGCCCAAAGGTGCTTCCCAGGGGAAGATTCTTTAAACATTCTTGTGTGGCTTTATCTGGTCCGAGATGCTTAAAAAGCTGGAAAGAGGGCCATCGCATCCCTCCCGGAGCCTGTGTCACCCACGGCTGCCTCGTGGGCTCCGCAGGAAGACAGGAGCAGCGTGACACAAGCACGTCCCGCCCACCCCCACAGGCACAACTTGCCTTGCACAGGAGTAAACGGAACTCCTTACAGTGCGACCCTATTACTTTGCGTTGCAGGAATTTTACAGGCTGTTATACAAACAGAAACCAGAAAACAGTAAAAATGGTAAAGCACGGAGCAGATCGTGTTTTGCATTTGGAAGTTACTGACATCTACCAGCCGCTCAGATACTGCATGATGAACCAGTTCTGAGGGTGGATTTAAAATAATGAAAACGAGGCCTGTCCTTGAGGAATCCCAGCTGAGGGACGCTGAGGCAGGAGGCAAGATCAAGGCCAGTGAGAACTACACAGTAAGACCCTGTCCCAAAAACCAAAGCTAAAATAAGGTAAAATAAAATAACCTAGGCAGTACTCGGTCCCGTCATTGTGTGAAACCACGAGTACCACTGTGGTAGTCAGCGTGCTTTTGAGTTTTGATTTTCTCTTGGTGTGGGCTTCAAACCCAGGGCCTCTTACATGCTAAGAAATTGCTCTGCCACCAAGGCGACTCCCCAGGCAGTGATGTTTACCGTAAGGAAAAATGTAGATATTTTCCACCTCCAGCTCCTATTGGCATTTGTTCTGCAACCGTGTGGCATTTTTAGTGCAGTGAGGGAAATGTACACGTTGTAATAGAGATGCATACTCTGATGATGGCTTCAGTTTCCTATCAGCTCTGTAAATATGGTTTTGTGACTTGTTTGTTTGTTTGTTTGTTTGAGACAGAGTCTCACTATGCAGTTTAGGCTGGCCTTAAACTCACTATATAGCATAGGCTGGCCTTAAACTGGCAGCAAGTTTCCTGCTTCAGCCTCCTGAGGCTGGGATTATAGGCATCCACCACCACTCCCAACTGTGATAGATATTTTAATCTGTGATATGTACCTGAAAATTTTGCCGTTGTGCATAGGACATTATTGAAATAGGTAGGTGTTGACTTTTTAAATGAACTTGTAATGCTTTAGGGCTGGAAGAAAGACATCGTAGTACGTTGCTTAAGAAAAAGAAGTCTAAAAAAACAAATGTCTAAAAAAAAAAGTCTAAAAAAAAGAAAAAGAAGTCTGCTTAAGAACAAGAACCCCAGGAAAAACAAAAAAGAACAAGAACTCTGAATCTTGACTTGCGTGTTTCCCGTTTGTTACCTTAGACAACTTGTACTCACGTAAGTTTGTTCCTTTATGAGGTAATAGTACTTTTATAACAGGGCCTATGTCTTAGGAATGTCATAAGGACTGACAATATACACAGGGTGATTAAAAAATGATTTAAAAAAAATTGTAACTTACTACATTAAAAGACGTATTGCAGACTGGGGATTTAGCTTAGTGGCATAAGTGCCTGCCTGGCAAGTGCGACGTCATGAGTTCGATCCCCAGTACCGCAAAAAAAAAAAAAAAAGACGTATTGCCTGGCTGGGTGTGGTGACACACACCTGTAATCCCAGCGCTCGGGAAGGCTGAGACAGGAGGATCACTGCAAGTTCAAAGCCAGCCTGGGGTACAAGGTGAGTTCAGAGCCAGTCGGAACTACATAGGCCCTGTCTCAAAAAGCACCCCCCCAAAAACAGAGATTGCCAAGAACAATGGGATAAATGTGTCTGAAGTGAAAGAGAGTATTTTAAAGAAGATTAGTAGCAAGATGTCCTTTAACATAATAGATTTTTAAATTAAACCCTCACTGTATTTTTTGATCACTCCTCATTTTCTTATTAAATAAATACGTGACAGTGTGTCCTTATCCACGTTACTCTCCCGGTCTGACACTATGCAACTTCCGGCTCTCCCCCAAGTCAAAATAACTATGAAAGAGAGAAATATTTAGAATTGATTCGGGGCTGGACAGTGCAACCAAAGGCCCTTGCACAGAGGACTTACAGAACTGCTTCTGAGGGGCTGGGACACAGCCTAGCGGCACAGCCCTGAGAGAACAGTTTTACACCAAGTCTCGCTGGGCCTGGTGGCATGAGCACGCTGCAGGCAAAGGGGCAGTCTTTTAAGGGTGGTATATCTTTTTACGGTCGTAATCTCTTTAGCAACACTCACATATTTTCTGCTCATATGTCCTCTTAGAACAGGGCTAGGTGTACAGTAAGTGCCACGGGTAGAATTATCTTTGTTGGTAATGCTACCATTATTAGTGCTATCTTAATATTAAGAAGCACTTCCATTCTTACATGTCTTTCTATATGAATTCATGCAATTGAGGAAATAACTACAAATTATCTTATTTCTTGTCTCCTTCCATTTTTGCCAAAATATTCAGTTAAAAAAATTTGTTTTTAAAGTCAGGGCTATAGCTCAGCAGCACAGTGCCTGCCTGGCAAGTGCAAGGTCCTGAGTTCAATTCCTGGTACCAAAAAAAACCAAAAAACTATGTATTTTTCTTCTCTATAGACTTTTTTTTTTTTTTTTTTTTTTTTTGTACCGGGGATCGAACTCACGACCTCACGCTTGCCAGGCAGGCGCTTAAGCTACTGAGCTAAATCCCCGGCCCTTCTCTATAGACTCTTGAAAATAATTTGTTACTCAGCAAAAAAAGTTTATAATATTAGAGAATAGTTTTAATTTTTTTCTTTTTTGGGGGGAGTGGTACTAGGTATTGGACCCAGGGTTCTGCACATACTAAACTCTACAACTGACTGTGTATACCCAGCCCTTAGGGAAAGTTTTAATTGCACTTTTTTCCTTTTACACCCAGTCCAGCTGGGCATGGTGGCACATACCTGTAATCCCAGCACTTGGGAGGCTGAGCAGAAAGAGTTCAAGTGTGAGTTCAAGCCAACCTGGGCTACCTAGCACAATCCTGTCTCCAAAAAGGCACTATACATGAATATATATATTTATGTGTTTCTGTGTAGCCCGGTCCCTCCGAAGCTGTGGAGCGTTAGCTAGAATCTTGGGGTGGCCGGGCCGGTAGAAGCAGCCTGTCTGCCCCTCCCACAGCAGCTGAGTGCTTCGGGAGTGTGTTCTGTGACGAGCCATCACCCAATCACTGAGGACTTCCAGTAACAGCGAGATCACAGCTTGTCAAAGATAATTATTCTACCGTGAGACAACTCCAGTCATTTGGAAGCTTGCTCTCATTTGTAATTGAATCTGCCTCCCAGAAATCTACCTTGCTGCTGTTTGTTGGCCCCTGAAGCATATAGATGGCTGCTGCTTCTCCCTCCGCGCCCTTAATTAAATCTTCCCTCTGGGTTGAACATCCCTTCAGTCACACGTTTCCAGATTCTCCTTCCTCCTTATGCTGGATCCCTCACCATGCCGAGACCCTGGACGCTCGAGCTGACCGTCCGGGAGAGCAGTGGGGCTGCCCCGTAGGTGCCGTGGGCGCGCCTCTGCTGGTGCTCGCGAGGTTTGCCGCTCCACGCTCGTAACCCCAGCACACTCCTGCTTAGCTAAAGCATGTGCTTGGCCAGGCATGGAGCGCACACCTGTAATCCCAGCACTCCGAAGGTGAAGCAGAAGGATCACAAGTCCAAGCACAGCCTAGACAACTTAGGAAGACCTGGTCTCAAAAAAAGAAAAAGAAAGGCTGAGGATGTAGTTCAGCGTAAAAGCTCTGGGTTCAAGTCCCAGTACCAAAACAAACAAACAAACAAGTGGTTATCAAAGATTCTAAGCACTTTTTATGAGACTCTGCCAAACCAAAGCTTAGACTTCTACAATTAATTTTTTAAACCCAGATGCAAAGCTATACAACTGTCACTGTTACGTTTCACCAGCGACTGTCAGTCTGTTGTCCAGCCTGTCAGGACCGTGAAAATGTTGATGCTGTCCACTTGTCAGCCATCCCTTTGGCTGCGTGACATCTGAAAATTAAACTTTAATGCTCATTCATTCTTCATCGGCGTCCATGGAAGGCGGAGCAGTGTGCTAAGGCGAAGAAGCACGTGCTGAGTCTCGGAAGCGTGGCATTAGAGGGTGCCTTCTCGTTCCGTGTAAATCCACTAATAAACGTTTTCTAGGCGTGCTTGCCTACGTGTTCAAATCCATACTACTATGCCCTAACGCAGAGCCAATTTCCTCTGCCTTATCCAACCAAAGGACTGTTTCAAAAATGCTGAAACAGAAAATTTCTGAAGCCAACAGCCAAGTGGCCATAATTCTTTTTCCCTTAAATAACAAAAACAAAAACAAAAAAAACGAGTATAGCTAAGTGGTGTAATACATATTTAGTGTACAAAGGGTACTGGGTTCAATTCCTAGCAGTGCTACAAAAAAAAAAAGATGTTTTGTCATGACTCGTTCGTGGTGACCCCTCCGCAGGGCCCCGTCACCACTGCCTCTTTCCCTCTAGCTCGCAGACCCTCTGGGGAGTCACCCTCACTGGATTCAGCCCTCAGGCACCTGGAATGTAGCTCAGTGGCACAGGGCCTGCCTAGCAAGCACAGGTCCTGAGTTCAATTGCTGGTACAAAAAAAAGACAAAAACAAAAAAAGACGCACCCCTAAATCCTCCGCTCTGTGTCCCAGAACATGCCTCGTCTTTGGTTCTGTGTTTGAAGGCAGGAGTCCTTGGGGTGGCTCACCTGCCACACTCGTGGGCCTTCCCACAGCAGAGGGATTTACTCCTGTGCCTCGGGGAGGAGCAGGATGGAGTGGGCGGGTGCCTGGTGAGGGAGGAGCAGCACCGTGAGGAGGAGGCGAGAAAGGAGCCCGTGGTCCCAGAGAGCGATGCTGTGCTCGGAGGACGAGGGGTGGCCTTGGAAGGGAAGGGGACTGGAAAGCCGTCCCAAGCCAGTAGCTGCGTCCACGCCTCCCTAACAACCTGCGTGCCCGCTGTGTGAGTGCGTAATTTGTCCTGAAAGGCTCCTCTTGTGGAACTTAACTTAGTCTTTGTAATAGCTCATGCTTCGGTTACTCTACTTTGTCTTTGGCCTCTCGATTCATTTAGTGTCTTCTACAAATGCTTGATGTACCTATCCTGCAGCCTTTGCTCTTCTTTTTTCCTTTGTGTTACTGGGGTTTGAACCCAGGGCCTTCACACTGAGACCTATCCTCCGACCGCCTCCCCTTTCTCAGCTTGACACAGGATTTCACTAAGTTGCCCGGTCCTCCTGCCTCAGCCTCCCAGAGTTCTGGGATTACAGAATTGCGCCACTGTGCTCGGCTAGACTTTACATTTTTAAGCCCCTGATTTTCATCTTTTGACCCTCTCCCCCAGCCTTCCTACTTGCCTCCACCCCTGTAGGACCCTCCCCTCCATGGATCTTTATCCGATTCTGGAGTTCGGCCTTCCTGACAAGGTAGTTTGTGAACATTTTTTAAAAATTAGGAATAGCACTTTTTTGGAGACTTTTTATTTGGTTTTTGTTTTGTCTTGTGCTTTGGTGTTTTGAGACAGGGTCTCCATGTGTAGTTCAGGGTGGCCTTCAACTCACTATCCAGCCAGCTGGCCTTGAACTCATGACGATCCTCCTGTCTCAGCCGCACCGTACCAGGGCAGGAATAGCAGTTAAACACTTGTGACAGGTGTCCTGGTGATTACACACACTGCACGGTAGATTCCCAGCAGATTGTTGGGTTTTGGTTTTGCTTTTTGAAACAGGGTTTCATTAAATAATCCAGAGCCTTGAACAGGTGACCCTTCTGCCCCAACCTTCCACGTGCTAGGATTGCAGGCAGGCGGCGCCGTGCCCGGCGTCCAGCAGTGTGTGGCTGCCTTGTGTGCACGTTCAGTCAGGGAGCAGCGTCCCGGCTACCCCTGAGTGCTTCCACGCTGCGCACAGAGGAACTAGCTCCTCGGCCGCGCCTGGAGGCCTCTTCAACGGTGAGCACCGCGGAACTTCGTGGTAGAGGTGCCCAGCACTCTGGCGCGGCTTCTGCTCTGAGCTGGACTTTTTTCACCGTATCTCCTTTCACTGTGTGTTTCTCCTCTTGTAGATTCTGGGCGTCTGAACTGCCACTTAGCACTTTCTTTCCCAGATTCTCACATCAAGAGGATGCACATTCCTTCTTTCCTTTGTTCCCTTTTTACTTTTTTTTTTTTTGACAAAATTCTGACCACCTGTATATCCAACTATCTTGTCACAGTGACGTGGAAAATGCCACTGCTGTCTTCTGATAAATCAGATTACCCACAGGCACACCAAGAACCTGTCGGCTCCAGAACTCGAGCACCCGCAGCTCCCTCAGGTGCCTTTCTGCCAGCCCTGGCCTCGCTCCTGCCTGGGACAAGCTCCCGCTTCCTTTCCCCTCTGCCACCCAGACACCCCGGCGAGCCGCTTTGCACCCTTCCCTCCTGTTGCGCTGTTTCCTCCGAGCAGGGGCTGCTCTGCACTGCAGGTGAAGGAAGCTGCACTTCCCTGTTTGTGTCGGTTACTTTTTTCATTGCTGAGACAAAATGCCTGGTGCCCAAAATTAAAAGACAAAGGTTTAGTTTGCTCACAGCTTACGGAGGTTTCAGTCTGTACACTGCTGGGTCCAAGGCAGGGTGATGTGGTAGCTGAAGGCAGCACAAGCAGCAAGAGCAAAAAAGGGAGAAGCCCACAAGAAGGCTGTCTCTGTGTCTTATATTGTAAGCAGGCTACTCACCCTTGGGTGGGTGCAGCACTCTCACCCATAATCCCAGCATTGGGCCATGAATCAGTTCAAACTCTAGGAGCCTGCCCCCAAGACTGCATGAGGCTTTGGGGAGTCATCCAAACACAAGCAGTAACACCTTTCTCTGCAAGCACTGGAGTCTTCTCCACCTGCTTCCAGTGCTGGAGATGGAATAACTCTGAATGTGCAGAAGTGAATGTGCAGGCAGAGCAGTAGTGTGCCCATGGGCCTGGGCTCACTGAAGTGTCTCTCAGATCTTGAAGTCTTTCTCTGACTGCTGCCTCCATTGCTCTTATAACTTGTCACACCTTTGCCAAGGACTGCTCTGTAGTTTTTTTTTTCTTTTTTGTCTTTTTGAGACAGGGTCTTGCTATGCAGCTCAGGATGGTCTTGAGCTTACTTGGTCTTCAGCTATTGCTCAAGCTAGCCTCAAACTTGGAACAATCCTCCTGCCTCAGCCTCCGAGTGCTGGGATTACATGTGTGTGCCACCATACCCAGCTAAAATATCATCCCACAGTGATATATGTGCACCCATGTTTATAGCAGCACAGTTTTTTTTTTTTTATACCAGGGATCAAGCTCATGACCTCATGCTTACCAGGCAAGCACTTTGAACTGCGGAGCTAAATCCCAGGCCCAGCTCTGTAATATATTAAAAGGACTTTTGATCCAAAGAGTTTTCAGAGCTGTACATACCTACAATCCCAGCACTTGGGAGGCTGAGGCTGGGACCATTGCTGTGAGTTCAAGGCCATCCTGGGCTACATAGTTCAAGTCTGCCCTGAACTACATAGCAAGACCCTGTCTCCAAAAAACAAAACGTTTTCATAGACATACAATGATTTATCTTTTGAAAGGTATTTAATAAATGTTAAATAAGAATGCACTGAATTTTAAGTACTTTGCATCCTTTTCTCTGTTAATATCTTTAACTGGATTCTCTAACAGGGGATTTGTACTTAATTTATTTCAAGCGATACTGCACTTATACAGTTATTCAATTGAGTTAATTAGAGGCTTAATTAATGCCCTTCAAGTGCTATATGTGGCAGAGAAATACAACATAGATAATTGTTTTTGTGTTTCTTATTTATATGTGGTTTTTGGT
Source organism: Dolichotis patagonum (assembly GCA_004027295.1). Classification (NCBI taxonomy): domain Eukaryota; kingdom Metazoa; phylum Chordata; class Mammalia; order Rodentia; family Caviidae; genus Dolichotis; species Dolichotis patagonum. The sequence continues at coordinate 11,941 of PVJX010038840.1, forward strand.
TGGCTGGTTGGCTCATTGGCTGGTTTTGTGCTGTGTACCCTATGGCTATCCTCAAGCTATCAGAGCAGGGCCAGGAATGTAGCTCAGCGGCTGGGTGCCTGTGTGGCAAGTATGAAGTCATTAGTTCGATTCCCAGTACAAAAAAAAAGAAAGAAAGAAAGAAAATTCATCAAGCCATCAGAGCCAAACTGGGCTCACTAACACTTTTAGCTACTTACTTGAATGGAAAGATTGTCTACCCATAAGTTTGAACTTTTCCCAGTCAAAAATGTTAAGGGAAGCAAGAAATAGAGTGTTTTTAATTCATTGTTGTCTTTTCTCTTGGAGAAATTAGAATGAGATCATGGGTCTGATCCCTCCACGGCTTGTTTAACCCCTTCTGGAACTACTAGGGCCTATTTCTGTCCCTTAGGCAGGCTGTTTTGAGGGACAGCAACTGTGTCTAATCTCCAGCCCCTACCATGAGCCCAGGTCACATAGATGGCCAATAAATGCTTATTGAGTTGAATTTGATCATTACAAAGAGGAGTTAAAGATGTGAGTAGAATCATACAAGCCCAACAGAATTTTTAAAATACAGTGGACAGGTATAGTACCATGTACCTATTGTCCCAGATATTCTGGAGGCTGAAGCAGGAGGATCACTTGAGCCCAAGAAGTCAAGGCCAACCTGGACAACATAGCAAGACTTCATCTGTAAATAAATAAATTGCCAGCCTGGGAGGGTGGCCCATGCTGAACCCCAGCACTCAGGAGCTAAGTTAGGGTGACTGCGAGCTCGAGGGCAGCTTGGGCTACATAGTGAAACTCTGTCAAATAACACCAAAAAAAATATTGGTTTTTTTGTCTTTTTGAGACAGGCTCTCACTGTGCAGTTCAGGCTGCCCTTGAGCTCGTTTTGTAACCCAGGTTGGTCTTGAACTTGCAGCAGTACTCCTGCTTCAGCCTCCTAAGTGCTAAAATTTCAGGCCTGCATCATCACACATAGCTAGAAAAAAGAAATTTTAATTCATTTAATTTGACACAGTGTCTTGGTTACTTTTCTCTTTTTGTTGAGACAAAATACCTGATGCCCAAAATTAGGGAAGGGAAAGTTTATTTCTTACAATTTTGGGGATTTCAGTCTATACTCAGCTGACTCCAAGGCAAAGTGGCATGGCGGGCCGCCATTCATGGCCACTGCAAACAGCAAGTGCCAGTAGCGCAAAAGAGAGAGCAAAGCAAGCCCCCTTCCTGCCCTTACACTATATGCTGGCTCCGCCTCTGGTGGGTGCAGCACTCACACCACCAATCCCAGTGCAAACACTGGATTCAGCTGAGTCCGTGATTGCATGCGGCTTGCAGGGAGGGTGCGTCCAAACACAACCCATAACACACAGGTACTCTGAAATTGGCTAATCATTTTTCAGACCATGCTGAATCATCTCAGGGAAGAGGGGTTAGGCATCTTCACGCTGAAGCTTCCCAGGTGTAAGTTTCATGGCCAGCAGAGATTAGGGACACTCCAGATTAACAATCATCACCTTAATGGACACAATCATTCTTATCAAGATAACCCTATCACCTGTACTCGTTTGCAGACAAAATGGGTTTCATTTATGTCTTATTATCTGTATCTTCATAGATTGCAGTATAGTTGTTATGTGAGAGAAGTGAACTCTTTAGAACCCATCTTTCTGATTGCTGTTTTATACTAATCCAAATGTCCTTCTTTATAGGATTACATTTATTCCCCAGTACTAGGGAATCAAACTAGGGCCTTGCACATGTTAAGCAAGCGCTGAACCACTGAGCTAGGGGCTTTGTTTTTGTTTTTGTTTTATGTTTTGAGACACAGTCTTGCTCTGTAACTACATATGTAGTGCAGAGCGGCCTCAAAGTTGCATCGATCCTGCCTCAGGCTCCCAACTGCTGGGTTTGCAACTTATCATAGGATTAAATACTCTAGTAGGCACCATGATCAACCGGAGAGGACTAGAGTTAAGTGAGCCAGTAAGTCCAAGCCAGGAAAGCCTTCGCTGTATAGAGAGTTACATCTGTGCAGAATAACCATAAACTTTCAGGGCCAGGTATATAGCTCAGCAGCACGGCACCTGCCTGGCAAATGCAAAGTCCTGAGTTCGATTTCTGGTACCAAAAAGGTACATTTGCAGTTTCTTATTTCCTTATTTATTTTGTTAACACTAGTATTTTATAGGCCAGGGATTTGGCTCAGTGGGCTAAGCACCTGCCTGGCAAGCGCAAGGTTGTGAGTTTGATCCCCAGTACCAAAAAAACAAAAACAAACAAACAAAAAAACCCTTTAATTTTTATATATATCAACAGTATTGTAATAAACTCACAGTATGCAATCAAGATTTAAAGCACATTATAAAGGGATACTCAATTTTGTGAAAATAAGTTTTTGAAGTTTTAAAATTATTACTTTAAGGAAAAACAAGATATAAAAAATATATAACTTTAACATTTCTTGACAAATCAGAATGAACATTTTATCCATGCATCCACTGTGTCATCCCTTATTTCAGCCAAAAGCTCTTACCTATTCTGTGCGGAAGGCACCGAGTGTGCTGAGCGTGGTGGTGCTCTCCTGTAATCCTAGCGCCCTGGGAGGCGGACACAGCGATTACAGCACGAAGCTCAGCCTGGCCAGCTTAGTGACTCGGCAAGACCGCGTCACAAAAATAGAAATAAAAAAGGCGGAGGATGTCGCTCAGTGCAAAGGCCCTGGGTTCCATCCCCAGTACCATGAAAAAAGAAGAAACAAAAAACAAAACTGGGCTAGAAAAGTTTCAAAGCGATTCAGGAGGTTTGTATGGACAGGATAGACTTCAGGTTACTTTCCGAGCCGCGGCGATGGTGCCGTGACCACGGAAGGGTGCTGCTGTCCGAGGAGATGCCCTTCAAAGCAAAGCACAGCACGCTGGCCGCGATGTGGCAGGCCGTGCGCCAGCCGCCCGCCCGCGCCTGCTGTGAAAGACTTGAGAGCTTGTGCCGCCGGGCCCTTCCACAACCTGAAATCAGCCATGAAAAGAATGTTACACCACAGAAACTGCCACCGCCCCCGGCCCACGGAGGGCACCCCGAGCCCGCGGCCGACCGTCAGACGGCCCACGGACCTGCGTGCACAGGCAGAACCAAGATAATGAAGCATAACTACTGCTGGGTCCTGGCAGAGGACATGTGGCGATTCATCGGGCCAGTCCAGGTGTCAGCTGGCCCTCTGTCCAGGCCGGAGACAGGACATCATGAACGGACAGTTATGTTCTAACCAAAATTTAGGGACAGAAACAGCTTCGGGCCAGGGCCCAGTCTCTCAGCTTTTTTAGGTTGGCTGGCTTGTTTGTGGTTCTGGAGATTCTCACCAGCCTTTATTCCCAGCCCTTTTTATATTTTTAAATTTTATTTATTCATTTATTTACTTTGTATTTTAAACAGGGTTTTACTATGGACTTCAAGTTGGTGTTGAACTTGCTATTTGCCCAGGCTAGATTCACACTTGCAATATTTCTGCCTCAGCCTCCCGAGTGTTGAAATTAGGTGTGCGCTAGCAGCACAGCTGGCTAACTTTTCTGTAGTGTGTGTGTGTGTGTGTACTGGGAATTGAACTCAGGACCTTGCACTTGCCGGGCAGGTGCTGTGCCACTGAGCTATATCCCCAGCCCTATATGTTTTAAATATGTTACAATAAAACATTGAAAAGGAAGTACAGATTCCTTAGCCCGGTCCTCAGAGCCTTCCTGGGCCCCCTGACCCCTGACGCTTTGCAAGCTGGGCCATACCACTCTGTTCTTGTTCTCTGGACACTCTGCACTGAGGTCTGCTCAGTGCTTGGCTCCAGCTGTTCCATTTCCCCACATGCCCTGGCCACCCCGACCCCATGTCCATCTAAGGCCCTCACAGGACCTGCCTCCCACCCCATCCTACAAGGGTTCCCTTCCACAGCTATCACCCTTCCCACATGTGTACCACGGGCTTTTGCTGCTTCTCGGTTGATCCTTCATTAGTTCCTGATCCAAGCAGAGGTGAGCTTTACTCTTTATAACTAGTAGCTGCTCAACTAGTACTTGAAAACCAAGCTTCTAATCTACTCGTGCAGGTATTCACATCCCTGCAGTTGCCAACCTACAAGTCTAGACTAGGAGAGTGTTGGCTTGTCCGGATTTGGTTTGGAAGAT
>PVJX010038841.1:0-16073 GCA_004027295.1 Dolichotis patagonum
CTAACACTTGGAGGCAGGAATGGCATAATGGGTAGCTTCCTGAAGATTCTGTATTTCCCAATTATAGGACACTCAGCATTTGAATAATTAGTTAAAAAAAGAACTGTTATGGTTTTTGTCTAGATGTCCCACTAAAGCCTCATGCAGTCATGGTTGGGGCTTTTCTGGAGGTAATTGGTCCAGAATGTTTGATGTTGGGATAGATTTCTGATGCAATGCTAGGATCAAGGGCACTAGGATTAAGGGTGTGATTACTATCTGTTCTAAGTAACCTAGATAAGACATAAGGGATAGAAAGAGTTTGTGGTTGTCCCTTGTTGTTTTACTACCTTCTGCCTGCCATGAACTCTTTCTCCTCTGTGATGCTACTCTGCTTTGGAGCCAACTGATTATAGACTGAAACCTGTATCTTTATTGAGTTAAATAAACCTGTCTTCCTCTAACTTTGAGTGACAGATATTTTGTCTCAGCAATGTTAAAACTAAGTAAAACAGAATTTAGTACTAGAGGAGTGGGGTCATTGTTGTGACTGTACCTGACCACATGGTTCAAGAACTTTTGGGACTGGCTTGGGGGAAGAGTTTGGAAAGGTTTATAGATACCAGCTGAAAAAAGTAGAGCTGGATTGCCTGAGGCTGTGCTTGATGGAAGATTCGGTTGGAGCTCAGAAGACCAGGAATGCTGATAGAAATTCTGTTGGTAAAGATCCAGCTCAGGAGATTTCTGCCAGGAAGTAGGACTGCACTGGTCATTGGACTCCATACAGTATGTGTTTTGCTTCAGCTGAAATTTTGTCTGAATTTAGCCTGTGTCCAGAGACTGTCTGAGACTGAGAGTAAGGTCAGCAGACTAATTAATCTGGTAGAAGAAACTTCAAGTGAGTCTAAAGTTGAAGTGGTGGCATGGCTACTGTTAGGGGCTTTTTAGCCAGATTAACGTTGAGAATCAAGGGCAAAGAGCCTGGGAGAATGATTTAAAATATTTTGAGTTTGGTCAGAGAGGAAGCTCCAGTAAATTTGTGGCCTAAAAAGATGGAACAGAGGAGAAATTAGTCACCAAAAAGACTAAAAAGGAAAAGCCAAATATTTCACAAGAATACAGCAGAAAAGTTGGCTTGAGGCTATCAAAAGAGCCAACAGTACTTTAGCCTCTGCAGCCTCAGAGTTGCAAAGATGAAAGTGTTTGCACTGAGAAGAGAGATTCAGAGCACTATGTGCCAGAATGGTGGTGGCCTCAGGAAGTTTTTCCTTGGGATTTGGCTCACAGGCACTTGAGTCATACAGCCAAGAGAGAAGGAAGCCTGGTTACTACTCCAGCTGGTTCTAAACCCTGGTATCATGCATGTGGTGCTGCTTTTAGGAGTATGCAGAAAGCAAGACTTGTGGGGATCAAGAAGTCTTCCATTCAGATTTCAGAAGAAGGCCTGGGAGACCAGACAGTGTGCTCCTGACAAGGCAGTGTGTGACAATGTGAGCATGAAGCTGAAGGTGCAATGAGAACCCAGAAGTGTGGAGAATCCAGGAATGTGGATCATCTGAGAAAAACTTCAAGGAGATAGTAAAGCTGAGCTGGCCTCAGAGAGAAGCCATATGAACCACAACCACCAGAAATGCCACAGGGGCAGAGACATCCCAGTCCTTTGGAAAATTTGCCACAGATTTCCAGGAATGCTGGATGTGATACAATGGTGCTTAATGTTTACCCTGATGGATTTTACATTTGCCTTGGTCCCAATCCTTTGCATCCCCCTTTTTGTAACTTTTGGAATGGAAATGTCTATCTTCTGCCATTGAATGTTGGAAGTGCTTAGCTTTCTTTTCATTTGTACAGGGGCTTGCAGCTAAGAGTTTGCCTTAAATCTCATAGGAGATTTTGGACTAGAACTTTTCAGCAATGCTTTTTAGCATTGCTAACATAAATGCTGTTAGTATTTTGATAACTTAGAGATAGATTAAATGCTCTTTGTATAAAGAGGTATATATGAGTCTTTTGGAGACCAGGGACAGAAAGTTATGGCTTGTGTCCATATGTCCCAAAAAAGCCTCATGCTGTCATAGGTGGGGTTTTTTGAGAGATGATTGGATCTACATGTGTGACAATGGGACTTGTTCACGGTACACTACTAGGATCAAGGACACTAGGAATAAGGGTGCAAATGTTTCCTTGTCTAAGTAATCTGTAAAAGATATAATGGATAGAAAATGGTTGTCCCTTGTTGCTTTGCTACCTTTTGTCTGCTATGAATTGTTTCTCTTCCTGACATCACCCTGCATTGGGAGATTATGGACTGAAACCTCTACAAAGACTGAGCTACATAAACCTTTGTTGTTTTAAGTTTGTGTGTCAGATATTTTGTCTCAGCGACCAGAAAAGTGATGCAGGCAAGAGACATAGTATGCATGCAATTTCTTTTCTTTTCTCCTACCATATTTAAGTCAATGACAAATCCATGACATGTCCAAGTTCTCATCAGGATGGTTTATATCCTTGGTGTTCTATACTCCATTGCACTATCAGTATCTGGCTAAGGACTATATGTAATAAGAACACTTATTCGGCCACTGCAGGCCCACCCCTTGGCCTGCATACCTGGGTTGCCTCAGACTGCCTCTGTGGGCCTGCCCCTCAGCCTGGAAACCCTGGGCCCCCTGGGACTGCTACTGTGGGCCTGCCCCTTGGCAGCATGCCTAGGTCACCTTGGATGCTGCCATAGGCCTGTCCATCAGCCATGAACACCTGGGAGCCCCACCCCTCAGCACCACTGAGCTGTTTTGGACTGCCATCACAGGCCTGCCCCTTGTCCTGGAGCACCTGGGTCTCCTAGGACTGCCACCTTGAGCCGATCCCTCAGTTGCTTACCTGGGTCACCTCGGACTGCTGCTGGGGGTCTGCCCCTAGGCCCAGAACACTTGGGATAACCCCAGCATGACTGAACTGTCTTGGACTGCTGCTGCAGGCCTGCCCCTCAGCCAAGCAGGCCTGGGATGCCCCTAACTGCTGCTGTGGGCCCATCCCTTGGGGAACCCACCTGCCTCCTGGACCTAGTACAGTGGTTGATCTTTGGATCCAACACTTTCTGCCAGAATCTTGGACTACAGCGGATTACTGTGCTGGCTCGATGGGAGACTCAGGAACCCCACAACCAAACAGAAGACCTCAGCAGGCTGCAGTCAGTATAGTGAGTTTGTCCCTGAAATAGAGGTCTGCAGTGGGTAAATAGGAGCGGAAGTGAAACTCCCTCCAACTGTAAGACCTTGGTGAACCTGACAAGAGAGTGAGTAATCCCCTCCTCCACACAGAGAACATCAGCCAGGTTGAGGAGTGCACCAGTAAGGCCTCCCCCAACTTGGAGAAAATTAAAAGAGCTTATGAGACCCCCTAGTGACACAGTAGGGCCTCAGCTGACACAAACACTATAGCCAGGGAGACTTGGTGACCTGCAACAACCTGAAGACATAGCAACAGCAGGAACTAAGAGCTGACCTACATCAATACTTCTAGGCTAGTTAGCCCTGGAAGAATATAGGACACACAACAGGCCCTGTAGGAGGAATTCAGGTGACTGGTTCTTCTCTTCATTGTGGTACCCAGCAATTGGACAAACATCAACCACACAGTAGGACCCTACAATTAACATTATGGACAGTTGAGATTGTTGGGATTGAAAGACCAAACATTACCCAAAAGGTGAAAATGACAAAATGTAAAGACAAAAAGCAACCTCAAACATCCAGTCCATCAGGAGCAGGTACAGGTGACATTGAAATAGAGGACTTTAAAAGTCATACACCAGAAATCTCTGAAAAGATAGCAAATGAAGTAAAGAAACAAATCCATAGGCAATAGAGGAAATAAAATTAAAAATAATGTCTTACATAAAGATGGAAATAACAACCTTAGTAAGTGAGTTGCTCAACATAGCTAGAGAAGAAATAGATAAAAAATACAGGAGCATGGGAAATTGATTGAAATTGTGAATGAACAATGTAGAAAACAAGCAGAATCCATGAAACAAATTCAAACCGATATCCAAGAAAAAAAATTCTATTGAAATCTGGCAAAACCATGTAAATGAAGCTGAAGATAGAATTTCAGACCTTGAGGACAGGATCGCAGATAGCGATCATGAAAGGGTAGAACTTATAAAAACAACAAATCAGCATGAAATGACCATACAGCAGCTTCAAGATGATGCCAAGAGAAACAATATAAGATTCATAGGCATCAGTGAAGATGCAGGAGTCAATGCAAATGACATAACTAAACTATTCACAGAAATAATAGCACAAAATTTCCCAAACTTGGGGAAAAATCTGATAAAAATAAGTGAGGCATACAGAATGCCAGTCACAATAAACATAAACATATAATAATTAAGGTCCCAGACATACTGCATAAAAAATATTAAAAGCTGTTAGAGAAAAGACACAACCCACCTATCAAGGAAAGCATATTAGAATCATGGCAGACTTTTCAACATAAACCTTCAGGTTAAGGTGAGCTTGGAGTGAAATATTTCAAACCCTAAAAGAAAACAACTTTCAACCCAGACTGATGTACCCAGAAAAACTGTCTTTCAAATTGAATGGAAAAACAAGATACTTCCATGACAAAGAACAACTAAAAAAACATTTATGCCCACCAAACCAACACTAGAAAGAGTACTACAAGACATGCTAGATAGCAATAAAAATGACCACAATCTCCAGAACAACAACATAAAAAAACCACCAGGCTGGACATGAAATTAACCAAGAGAGAAAAGCAGGAAAACAACAATGGGAACACAATATGGCAAAGTCAAGCCAGTATATATAGTGATGTCCATAAATGTAAATGGGCTGAATTCACCTATCAAAAGAAACAGGTTGACAGAATGGATCAAGAAACATGATTTCACAATATACAAGAAACACATCTGACTCAGAAAGAAACTCATAGATTAAAAGTCAAAGTATGGAAAAAATTTATTCCATGCAACAGGAACCCCCCAAAAAGGCAGGGGTAGCTATTCTGCTTGCAGAAAAAAAATGAGCTTCAAACCTAAAAGGATTAAAATAGGTAAAGGCCACTATATACTTGTAAGTGGAAAACTAAACTAACAATTATAAATATATATGCACAAAATACAGGAGCACCCAACTATATAAGACAAACACTAATGGACATGAACAACCAAATACACAAGAACACAATTTTAATAGGAGACCTTAACACCCTACTGTCACAAAGAGATAGATCAACTAGACAAAAAGTTAGCAAAGAAATAACAGCACTGAATCATACCTGTGGGCAAATGGACTCAGTGGTTGTTTACAGAGTGTTCCACCCAACCACATCAGAATATACATTCTTCTCAGCTGCACATGGGACATTCTTTAAAATAGACCAATATTTACCCATAAAACATTCTTTTTTTTATTTGAAAGAGAATAAAACAAAAGGGGGCAGTACAGAGCAGATCAGAACAGGACAACATAGGCAACACAGTACTTTACATTAAGACAACTGGACATCAACAGTAGCTAACACCATATCTCTTACTCTGCTATAGTTGAGCATAGTTTCAAATACAATAATATCAAACATAACACAATAGTATAACCATGCATAGAGTGAAAGAATTACAGGGCTTTCTGAACCGAATAACAGAAAATGATCAATGAGTACTATAATATCTCATTTTTGAAAAAAAAATTTTTGTTTAAACTATCACACATATTCAAATTCCAATAAGACACAATGTGATAGATAGGACCAAGGGTAGTAGAACAAAAAAAGCATGGTAGGACTTCTAAGAAGGATGATATTAAATCAGCAATAGCTGTCATAATGTTTTGTTTTTTTCAGAACAGCTGTTCATATCATCACGCATGATATAGTCAAACAAAACAGAGCCAAAAGGAAGAACCACATGATCATAAAACATTCTTAACTAAATGCAAAGGGAGTGAAATTATCTCATGTATAATATCTGATCATAGCACACTAAAATTGGAAATCAATGGCAAAACCCCTGCAAAATACATAAACCTGCATAAATACATGGAAATTAAATAACAACCTTCTGAATATCAGTGGGTACAGATGAAATTAAAGAAGAAATAAAACAATACCTATAATACAATGAAAAAGCAGACACAACATACCATAACCTAAGGGACACAATGAAAGCAGCCCTAAGAGAGAAAATATAGTAATCAATAGTCACATCAAGGAAATGTAATGAGCACAAATACATAACCTAATGCTACATCTCAAACTTCTAGTAAAGGGAGAGCAAGTCAAACCAAAAGCTCATAGAAGAGAAGAAATTGTAAAGATTAGAGCAGAAATTAATGCAGTTGAAACTAAAAAATACAATTAATGAATAATTAATTAAGAATTAATGAAGCAAAGAGCTGTTTTTTTGAGAGAATAAACAAAATTGATAAGCCTCTAGCCAACCTTATCAAGAAAAAGACAGAAAAAACTCAAATCCACACAATAAAGACGTAAAAGAAGGAAATTGCTACAGATTCCATGGAAATTCAAAAGATCATGATCACCTACTTTGAAAATCTCTACTCACATAGGATGGAAAACACAGAGGAAATGGACAGATTTCTAGAAACATATGAACTACCAAAGCTCAATCAAGAAGATATAACAATTTTGAGTAACCCAATATCAGCTACTGAAATAAAAAACGTGTTTAAAAACTTACCAACAAAGAAAAGCCCAGGTCCTGATGGACTCACGGCTGAATTCTATAAGAAATTTAGAGAAGATTTAATACCAATGCTCCTTAAATAATTCAATGAAATTGAAACAGAAGCAGTCCTCCCTAACTCATTCTTGGAGGCAAGTATCACTTTGATACCAAAACCAGAGAAAGACCCAACCAAACAGAACTATAGATTGATCTCACTAATGAACATTGATGAAAAAATTCTCAATAAAATATTGGCAAATAGAGTGCAGCAAATCACCAAGAAGATTATACACTATGACCAAGTGGGATTTATTCCAGGAATGCAAGGATGGTTTAACATATGCAAATCAATAAATGTCATACACCACGTCAACAGAGCCGAAAATAAAAAATCATATGATCATCTCATTAGATGCAGATAAAGCTTTTGATAAAGTCCAACACATGTTCATGATAAAAACCCTACAGAAACTCAGAATAGATGGTATGTACCTCAATCTCATAAATGCCACCTCTGACAAACAAACAACCAACATTATCCTAAATGGACACAAACTGAAAGCCTTCACACTAAAATCAGGAAATAGACAAGGATGTCCACTATCACCACTCCTATTCAATATAGTTCTGGAAATATTAGCCAGAGCAATCATACAAGAGAGAGTAATAAAAGGAATAAAAATAGGAAAAGAAGAAGTTAAATTATCATTACTTGCAGATGACATGAAACTCTACACAGAAGACCCCAAAAATTCCTTTAAAAGACTACTAGAGGTAATAAACAAATTCAGCAGCATAGCTGGATACAAAGTCAGCACTCAAAAATCAATAGTATTCCTGTACACAAATAAAAAACTTCATGAGAGAGAAATTACGGAAATATCACCTTTCACAATAGCATTTAAAAAAATGAAATATTTAGGAATCAACTTAAGAATGTAAAAGTCCTATATGCTGAAAATTATATTACTCTAAAAAAAGAGATTGATGAGGATATTAGAAAATGGAAGGATATCCCCTGCTCTTGGTTAGGAAGAACAAACATTGTGAAAATGGCCATACTCCCAAAACTGTTATACAGATTCAATGCAATCCCAATCAAAATACCATTAACATACTTTACAGATCTAGAGAAAATATTCCTAAAATTCATCTGGAAGCAGAAAAAACCTAGAATAGCAAAGAAAATTCTGGGCAACAAAGGCAAGACAGGAGGCATCTCAATTCCTGACTTGAAACTATACTACAAAACTACAGTAATAAAATCAGCATGGTACTGGCAAAGAAATAGACCTGATGATCAATGGAACAGATTAGAAGGTACAAGTATAAGTACAGAGACACTCAGCCACCTGATATTTGACAAAGGAGCTAAACATGTTCACTGGAAAAAAAGATAGCCTCTTTAATAAGTAGTGTTGGAAAGATTGGCTTTCCACATGCTGAAGACTGAAAATAGACCCATGCCTATCACCATACACTAAACTAAAGTTTAAATGGATCAATGATCTAAATATTAAAGCAGAAACACTAAATCTACTGGAGGACAAAGTAGGTAAAAATCTTGGAGACATAGGGGTAGGGAAAGAATTCATGAATAAAACACAAACTGCATAGGAAATACTTCAAAGTGTCCACAACTGAGATCTCATATTACTAAAAAGTTTCTGCACTTCAAAAGAAATCAACAACAAAGTGAAAGGAAAACCCACAGAATGGGAAAGAATTTTAGCTAAGAATCCCTCAGACAAAGGACTTATACCCAGAACAAATAAAGAATTGAAAAACATCAAGCCCCCAAATTCAAAGACCCTCTTCACAAATGGGCATTGGAGATGAACACACAGTCCTCAGAGGAAAATATACAAATGGCAAAGAAATATTTGAAGAAATGTTCACCATCACTGGTCATTCAAGAAATGCAAATTAGAACAGCATTGAGATTTCATCTCACTCCTGAAAGAATGGCTGCCATCAAGAAAACAACTGATAACAAACGTTGGTGAGACTGCAGGGAAAAAGAAACACCCTCCACTGTTGGTGGGAGTGGTGCAACCACTGTGCAGGTCAGTATGGAGATTCCTCAAAAAACTGGGATTGAAGGTTCCATTCAATCCAGCTATTCCCCTCCTGGGTATTTTTCTAGAAAACCTGAAAAAGTCATATCACAGTGATGTGCTCCCATGTTCATAGCAGCCCAATTTGTGATAGTTAAAATCTTGGAAACAACCAAAATGCCCATCAACCACAGAGTGGATGAAAAAATGTGGTGTTTTTATATAATGGAATACTATTTAGCTATAAAAAGGATGATTTGTGGCCTTTATAGGTAAATGGAGGCAATTTGAGAATATCTTCATTAGTGAAATAAACAAGACTCACATTAGTAAATATCACATTGTCTCTCTAGTGTAAAAAATAATAAGAATTGACAGAATAATGGGATCCAAAAAGTATAATAGATATTGTAAAAGTGAAAGGGAAAGAAAGTATTCTAAAAGATATAATGATATGTATAGTGTGTAAGTTATATGATCATATTAGATCATTGAACAGAATGGTTTGTACTGTCAATGTTTGAGTGTCTAGCTACTTTTTATGTTTTGATTTTGTGACTTTAGCAACTATTGTTAAGATGACAATATATGATGTATCAACTAGTGATTTTGTGATGTTAATTTTTTTAAATTGTGTGCTATTCTACTTTTTTATATTTTGTTTTTTAAAATTTTCTTTTCTTTCTTCAAGTAAAAAACATTGGAAAAAGAATACTTATTCATTTCTTGATGTATTCAAGAATTTATTACTGAATTTTAAATGTGTGATTAGCATTCTGATGGTTATCCAAATATAAACTACTTTCAGAAAGATCATGGTCAAAATAGCCCATAAATTATTATTATTCTTATTTTTTCAGATGAGACAACTATAGAAATGATAATTTATAAGTGATCATTTATAAGGATCAGAGTCAGAAGTGAAAAATCAGGCAGGCTTACAATTTAGTTTCATCTTTGTACTACATGTCAAAGAATTGCTCAATATTTTTAGAATTTGGCTGATACAGATTTGCAATTTTCTGAAGTTTTGTTTAATATTACATCAGACATGTTGCTGCAATACCTAACACCAGCAACTTTAAAGGAGGAAAGGCTTGTTTGGTTCACATTTTTAGTAGGTTCAGCCCATGGTGGACTGACTCCAAGGCAGGAGCAGTGTGGTGCAATGGCCTGGCAGGGGAAATTTGCTTATGGCATGGTGGCCAGGAAGCAGAGAGAGAAGGGAGAAGCTAGAACATGACTATACCTTTCCAGTTCATGCCCTCAGTGACCTGTCTCTTTGGATTATGCTCCCACACTGAACACGAGATTTTTGCTGGGGGAGGGGATTTCAGATTTAATCCATAGCATTCATGCTCTGCATTATAGATAGCAAAAACTGAGCAACATTGACTTAGTTATATGATTCAAGGTGTACAATGCCAGTTTTTGATACAGATACACATAGTGAATGGAAGAAATAACAAATGGAAGTAATTAATAGATCCTTTCACACATGTTCTTTTGTTTGTTTGCTTTTAGTGTGTGTGTGTGTGTGTGTGTGTGTGTGTGTGTATGTGTGTGATATAAACAATATCCACAGTCCAAAAAAATTTCAAGGACACACTATCTTATTTCAATCACTGTCCCTGTATTGTATCCTAACGTCTAGAACTGGTTCATCTTTCCTAACTGAAACTGCATCTTTTGACCAAAATCTCTCCTCAATTCCCCCACTCCTCACCTCTTGGTAACTATTATTTATTTCCTGCTTCTATGAATTTGACATTATAAAATTCTACACCTAATGTGCATCTATCTGTGCAATATGTTTTTCTGTGTAGGGCTTATTTCACTCTGCATAATGTCTTTTTCTTTATTTAGATTCCCCAAGTGCCTTTAGTCCTTCCCATAGTGTCTCTATTCCCAGTGTTGAGATAGGTCTTTTATAATGCCCTCTCCTGGGAAATTGGCCATAGGACCTTGGCTCCAGGTATCTAATAAGGGCACTGATCCCTGTGAGCAGTGGGGTGTGAAGGGATGTAACATGCAACACTGCATTGCATCCAAGAACCAGCAGCAGCAGCAGCAGCAGAAGCAGCAGCAGCACGACCTTCTGAAGCTGGTGAGTCTCAAGGTAGAAACAGGAAAATTAACAGGAAGGAAAAAACAAGGATTGAGGGGAATGTAGGAGCCTCATGTAAAAAAGAGATGGAACTGCTTCAGTAGGGCCTGGTGTAGTGGATGCAGTTTCTGCTAAGGTACTTAGATTCTGATCTAAAGAGCACTGACCCTAGATCATGATTTCTCTCAGCACTGAGGCTGAGTTTCCTGAGACTTGTAGGCTCCATATGTCTGTAGACTGAGATCCTTGCTTTTATGATGGCTAGGAGAGCAAGGCTCTCTGTCTGGCTAGGTCAGAGGCATCTGTAAGGCAAGGCCACTTCTACTAGGCAATCATAGCCAGACTTGGATGTTCTGCTGCCATTATGGTTGCTTCAAGACCTGTCTGATCTTTTCAGAGTGTAAATGACTTATGGAAAGAGGCCACGTGATTGTCTCTACATTGATGCCTGTGATAGTGTCTCTATAGTCGCCTTTGCATTCCCCTTTGTGAATGTTAGTCTGTGGATAAGAACAGCTGGAGCTGAAGTACTGAAGATTAAAGCTAGGAATGGTAGTGTAACCCTGTAATCTTAGTACTTGGAAGGCTGAAGCAGAAGGATCACCCTGAGTTCAACGCCAGTCTAGGCTACACAAGCAAGTTCAAGGTCAGCCTGCACTATCTAGACGGACCCTGTCTAAAAATTAAAAAATTAAAAATTAAAATTAAATCAATAGTCCAGAAGGCCAAAGATTCCCCCAATCATGAGGCCTTAAAAGAGACTGAGAGAGGGGGAGCTATCAAGGAATTTGAAAGGGATAGTAAAACAGAGATGAATGTACATTATTAACTGGCAGAAACTACCAGTACTGTTGGCGCTTTAAGGAGGATACATTTCTTCCCTGCATTAGTTAAAAGATTGGAGATATTTTTCACTCCTGTCTTTCTCTGCCTCCTCAGTCTTTCTGATACTAGGTTGTCTTGTAGCTCCTCCTCCTCAAATATATTCTTTTTTCCTTTTGCAAGGCTTCTGTCTATATGAAGATCATAATTATTTTTTATTTGGAAGATCACGAGTTTTCAAGAAGCTTGTCTACATGCTATCATTTTGCAACACCAAGCAGAAACCCTGGAATGACACCCAGAATTTGAAGGTAAATTTATTTAACATTTGATGGGCACTGACAAGGAATGAATCCTTATAAAAATGTCAGACCTTAAAGGTCCCAGGTGAGAGGTTGTTATGCGGTTTCAAAGGAGAATATACAGCAATAGCTTACTTGGCTGTCTTTGGTTTTTACAATATGCATCATAGTGACCAGTTATGCATCACAGTTACCAGATGCTTCTAAGAGCAACTGAAACTGCAATGGGAATGGTCACCTGGGCAACTGAAATATGCTGGCTGGAGGGTGGCATTTTCTACTACAATTTCACTTGATCCATCTACTGTCATTTGAATGTTTGTGCCACAAAATTCATATGTTGAAATACTAACTACTAAGGCAATGGTATTAAAAGTGGGACTGATATGGTGACTAGATCATGGATGAGGGTCAAAGATTGCAGTTAATATCATTAAAAAGTGACTGCAGAGACCCAGGTAGCAAATTTTCCATGAGAAGACCTACCTGTGACTAGGAAATGGTCCCTTACCAAACAGTAAATTTACTCACATCTTCATCTTAAATATCCCAGGCTCTAGAACTGTGAAAAACAAGCTGCTCAACTTACAGTATTTTGTTGTAGCAGCCCAGGTGAAATAAGGCACCCTATTAATTCCCCATTTCGAATATTCTATGGTTCCCTGCATTGCACATGATGGTGGCTACTCTAGATATCTCAGAATCCTCACAAGGCTGCCACCACTTACCTAAAACACTGTCTCTGGAGTTTCTATGCTCCGGAGTTTCTATGCTCTGCCTCTCCCCAGAGTCCTCAGCATCTACCAGCTCCTAATGCCTCACCATTAATCATTACTTAGCACTCACATAAAACTTACCATTCTTCCCACTGCTCCAATACACAATCTTGAGTCTCCTCTCTCTGTATCTTTCTCTGATGCTGTTAGCTTTCCATGTCTCCTGACCTACTAGGACTTCAGGAAATGATAGTTCTTTTCCTTTCCCACAATAGGATCCACTGTTGAGAAATAAAATAATGACTATAATGACTCCCGACATAAAACGTGGTGGGGCGTGGCATTAAGGAAATACAAAACAAAACAAAAGTAGTAAACTAACTAACTAACTAACTAACTAGCTATAATTTTGGAAAATTGAAAAGAGAAATGAAAGAACTCATTCCTATGCTTCTTTTCAAAAACATCCACTCTCATGTTATAAATTGTACAACTGATCTTTGATGTGAAACACAACAAAAGGAGAAAATGTCCAGGTTTCTAGAGAGCAGGCTCTCTAGAAAGTAACTGCATACAAAACAACAGAAATACTCCCTCTCCCCATGTCCATGAAATCAGGTAATTTCCTCCTACCTTAGAAAAAGAGGCCTCTCTACTCTGGGAATTGGACACTTTCTTTCATCCTACAACCTGAACACGCTGATATAGTGGGAGCTCAAAATGGCTAGTTAATTTTTCTGTGGGAGATTTGACTCCATATTTTTCGTTCCATTTCACCCCATTCCTAAAGTACTTAACACAGGTCATAGTTTTTGCCATACAACTAGTACTCAATCTTAGTACCAAAAACATAAATTTTGTTTTATGAAAGAGTAGAGAGAACTAGATATAATATGCCTGTCAGTGTTTCATCTGAGAGTTTTCACTGATATCAAATTAATCATCTCCCTCCTAGGACTTTTTTCCATTAACTATTTCCTGTTCCTCCTAAAACAGCAACTAGCTTGAAACCTGTTAGTATAAACTTTGGACTTTAATACATATTTAGGTTTTTTTTAATATGCCTATATACTCTTCTTTCTTTCTTTCTTTCTTTCTTTCTTTCTTTCTTTCTTTCTTTCTTCTTTCTTTCTTTCTTTCTTTTTTCTTCCTTCCTTCCTTCCTTTTTCTTTCTTTCTTCCTTTCTTCCTTCCCTTTCTTTCTTTCTTTCTTTCTTTCTTTCTTTCTTTCTCTCTTTCTCTGTCTCTACCTAAAATTGAAGTCAGGAACTTGCAATTGCCAGACAGGTGCTTGTACCACTGAGCTATACCCCTCACCCCTTCTTTTATATTTTTCTAAAAACAAAAAGGATACTTTCATTGCAGACTTGAATATATTCTGGGCCTAGTTTGTTTCTGGTCTTATTATATTTTGAATGATTGTCTGAAAATTCTACCTTGATAATTTGCAAACATATCAGCTATAAAACCTCAAATTTAGTTTTTCTTATTTTACAAACAAACAAAAAAGGATAAAAATGATACAGAATAAAAAAAGAAATAGGAAATTAACATTAGTTAATATACAGCATATTGTTATCTTGAGAATAGTTGTTTTGATTACAAGATTTAGGCATAAAAATAATCAAATAATGACAGACTTTCGGCAGCCGCAGGAGAGGGACCCTGGAGCCTGGGGACCTGCACCACGTGGTGACTCTGGTTGCCAGGAGAACAAGGAGCTCCTCCCCTCTCTGGGGGGCCGGCTGAGAATAAAACATTTAATGTCATCCCGTCCTCTATCCTTTGACATGTCCTCCCCTCCTCACGCTTAGCAAGTGGGAGCCAGTGAACTAGACATCTTGTGAAAGATTGGCTATGTTGTTTGGTATGAACTCTTCATATGCAAAGATACGGACAACCATTTGTAAGAAAACAAGAGATAATATGACAGACAGTGAAGATCTCTGGTTATCTAGCTTTGAAATTTATGCTTTCTTTTTTTTTAAATTTTATTTAAAGAGAAAAAAAACCCAAACCAAACAAAACAGAATAAAGGGTAGCAACAATACAGAATTCCAAAGAAAAACGGAAAAGAACAACAACAACAAAACACTAAGAAATCATTACTTGACAAATTACATACTTATTTCTTGGAAATAGTTATTCAAATTACAAAATTAAAACACGCAAAGTAGACATTGAAACAGTGAGACTGTTAACAGTTCTGCTCCATGATCTGACAAAAACAGCAATATGGTTATCCATCTTACACACTCAAACATACATGCAATTATGTCAAAAGGGTAAAATTAAACACAACAAAACAGAACAAAGCAGATCACAAGAAAGCAATGTAAAAGACATAAATTTCAAAGCTAGACAAATGGAGATATTCACTCTCTATCATATTGACTCTTGTTTTCTTCCAGAAATTTATGCTTTCCTATGTCCCTTTTTGTTCCATTTTGTTGTGTTTAATTTTACCCCCTTTAAAATAAAAAAAAAAGATCAAACAATCTAACAATGAAACCACAAACCATTCTTTTTGATGAACAGAAATTAGTAGTATAGTTATCTATTTTGTATATATTTACATACACTCATGTATATAAATGTATACATATGTGTGTATATATATATAAAATCTTTTCCCTTTTTTCTTTCTCCTTTCCCCTATCCCAGTTGTTCTTTCCTTTTGAGATAAATTTTTTCTTATTCTTAAAAATCTGCATTTTCTGCACCCCTTTTTAATTTCTTAGTAAAGCTTTCATTCTTTCTGTTATACAGGTTGAAGAACAGAAAGTCATCTCTTAACATTGTGATTTGAAATACAAGACATTGTTTTATTCAGTATTTCATTTGCTCCATATTACCTTGATCAATAACAAGTAGTAAGTGCATACTTGGTCAATGATTAATAACTGACCTTCAGATGCCTTTTCAAATTTATACCCTGACATGTCATTATTATTGAATTTGATTTTGGAGTATCTCTTTAATCTGTTTTCTATGTCTATTCTAAAAATAGGAATGAGTATTGTTACAAAGAAGGGGATTGCTAACTAGGAGGCAGGGAGTGTTTGGTGCAAGTTCATAGATACAGGACAATTCAAAAGACACTGCTGCTGACTCACTCAGAGAGCAGAGATCAGCCTTCAGGAAGGCCCTTCATAGGCAGCACCTGTCAAGAAAGCCAGCAGCACCTGTCAAGAAAGCCAGACAAGTGAGCCGAAGACAGCATGCTCCTTTGTACTCCAGATGTGGAAGGGTACATTTAGGCTTAAACTCTTGATGGTTCTGAAGCTTCCAGGTGTCTCTCAAATTTATGCCTTGGCTAAGATAATATCTTGTTTTATAAGTTTCAAAGTGTATTCTGTGGAATAGAGGGCTGGGC
>PVJX010038842.1:0-16118 GCA_004027295.1 Dolichotis patagonum
ATTTAACATCCATCCTTCTGCTGACAGGCACCTAGGCTTAATCTGTATCTTGGCACAAACATGAGTATGCAGGTAACCCTAATGTGCTGCCTTTGATTCCTCCCTGTGGGTGTGCACCAAGGAGCTGTATAGATAGACTATATGGTATTTCTACTTTTAGTTTTTTGAGGAACTTCCATACTGATTTCCCTAGTGGTTGTACTAAAATTTCTGCCAGCAGCACAGAATGGTCCCCCTGACCTCTGCTGCCTCAGCAACAGTCACTTTTTTTTTTTTTAATATTCTTGACAATCATCGTCCTGACTGGCACTGAGATGAAATCTCATTGTGGTTTTGATTTGTATCTCCTAATGATTAGAGATGTTCCATAGTTATTAGCCATATGTGCTTCTTTTGAGAAATGTCTTTTCAGTTCATTTGCCAGTTTATTAATTGGGCTATTTAATTTTTAGTGTGAAGTTTGAGTTCTTCCTGTATTATAGATATTCATCTTGTGTTGGAAGAGTAGCTGATACAGATTTCCTCATTCTGTAGGCTGTCTCTTCACTCTGTTGGTTGTTCCTGTTGCTGTGCAGAAACTTGTTGCCTCGGTGCAGTCCCATTTGTTGATTTTTGGTGTTATTTCCTGTGCCACCGGGGTGCTACTCCAGAAGTCTTTGCCTATGCCTAATGCTTCAAGTGTTTCCCCTGTGGTTTTGCCTAGCAATTTCAAAGTTTCAGGTCTTTGATCCATTTCAAACTGAATCTTGCACAGTATGAAAGATAGGTATCTAGTTTCAGTCTTCTACTTGTGGTTATACAATTTTCTCAGCACCATTTGTTACAAAGGGTACTTTTCTCTAACATATGTTTCTAGCTCCTTTGTCAAGAATCAGATGGCTGTAGCTGTGTAGGTTTGTTTCTGTGCCCTCCATTCTGTTTCCATGTCTATTTTTGTGCCAGTACCATGCTGATTTTGTTACTATGGCTTTGTAGTATAATTTGAAATCAGGCTTCTAGCCTTGTTCTTTCTGCTTAGACTTGGTTTGTCTCTTCTCAGTTTTTTTTTAAATTTTATTTAAAGAGAAGAAAGAAAAAATAAAACAAAACAAAACAAAACAAAACAGAATAAAGGGTAGCAACAATACAGAATTCCAAGGAAAATAGGAAAAGAACAACAACAAAAAAACCTAAGAGATTATTATTACTTGACAAATTACATACTGACTTCTTGGAAATAGTTGTTCAAATTATAAAGTTAAAACATGTGAAGTAGACATTCAAACAGTGAGTCTGTTATCAGTTCTGTTCCATGATCTGACAAAAAAAACAGCAATATGGTCATCCATCTTACCCACTCAAATATACATTCAATTATATCAAAAGGGTAAAATTAAACACAACAAAACAGAACAAAGCGGATCACAAGAAAGCAATGTAAGGGACATAAATTCCAAAAACTAGACAATTGGAGATATTCACTCTCTATCGTTTTGACTCTTGTTTTCTTCCAAATAGTTGTCCATATTGTCACATACAGGGAATTCACATGAAACAACATAGTAAGGAATTGATCTGAGCAGGACGAGGAGGGCGTTTCAGGTCTTCAAGACCAGACAATAGGGAAGCCAAGAATGGCTGGCATAGTGTCTCTCATTCTCCTCAAAACAGCTGTCCATACCTTCCTGTGTGTTGAACTTAAACAAAACAAAACAAAACAAAACAAGCTAAAATCACTTTGAACAAAGAATGATAATTTTGCTGGATTACACATCATGACATTATGGAATCAGCACTGGGTACTGTAGTGTCTCTTTTTCTTCAAAGTAGTTGTTCATTTCAACATGTGTTATATAGTTGGTTCTCGTAAACTGTTTATAAACTCTACACATGCATGAGTCTCTACATGTATATCTATCCTTTCTGTATTAGAGGGAAAAACAAAACAAAGCAAGATAAAACAAAACAATTCCTAGAAAAGTGTGAAGCAAAAAAGTTATATGTAACCACAATACAAGGTGATCTACAATGGTTACCATGATGTCTCAGCGGTATATAACAACATTAATAAAAACAAAGCATTGGAGACATTATAAGACTTCAAAAGCAAGTAATAATCAACCAGAGTGGGTATCTTAGTGAATCTTGTCATCTTCACTGTAGTTGCTTATACTCTTAGACTTGATGCTATCAATCATAACAGTCTTCTCAGTTTTTCGTATTTCAATATGAATTTTAGGATTTTTTTTTTCTAGCTCTTGGAAGAATGCCACCAGGATTTTGATGGAGATTGCATGGCATTTGTGGATTGCTTTTCTTTAAAATATTTCTGTCAATCCATGAACATGGGTGAGTCTTTCCACCGTCTAATGTCTTCTTCCATTTCTCTCTTTGGAGTTCCATAATCTTCATTATAGTGGCCTTTCATCTCCTTAGTTAGGTTGATTCCCAGACGTTTTCTTGGAAGCTATTGGGAATTGTTTTCCTGATTTTTTTCTTCTCAGTTCATTACTTGTGTATAGAGAAGCTACTAATATTTTAATGTTATCTTGTATAATGCAGATGAGGTTCTTCATACATAATACTTAATACATAAAGGGTTAATGACCAACTCAGTTAATTTTGAAAACAGAACAGATGTCATTCTCCAGGCACACTAAAATATTTGATTCACCCATTATTTTCCTGAATACATTTGAGGCTTCGATTTTATCTTAAGCAAATACACACATGTACAGAACCAAAATGAACCTCAAAAGCAAGAAAATCCAAACCCCAAACAAAAGCAACTACAACAAATAAGGAATCTGCAGAATTTCCATGCACTGACAACTTCCAGGAGCCCTGTTATATGCCTTTAGTGTTCTTAGATGTGCTGCTGCTTCTGAGACTGAGATATTGTGCAGGTAGATGGCACATACTTGTCGTGCATAATCAATGACCTAACTATGATCTGTCCAGAATCATTCTTGTTTCAGATACTGTCCTTGGTACCAGCAACAGGGTGATACCTGCTGCCTGGGGAGAGAGAGAAGTTGAATCAGCACAGCAATGGTTAACTGTGCAGTGCCTGCTACAATGGCGAAGTGGACAGATGAGTGAGGGACTTGGTTATCTGAGCCAGCGATGTATGCTTTTATGTGTGTTCACTTTGACAGTGCATATATTAAAAATGAAGCAATATGGGAAAATTGGCTTGGTTCTCGAGCAGAGATGACAGAAACTCAGGAAGCAATTTTATTTTTGTGAAGCAGCCTGTTATAGTGTGAATATGTCTGGACTTGGTTCCTAAAGGGCTGGATTTGATTTCCATTTCTACTTGTCATTAAGCAAGTCCGTTAACATTTTATGGACCCAAGTTTCCTCATTTTTACTTTTAAAATTTGGTTGATTAATTGATTGGTTGGTTGATTACAATACTGGGGATTGAACCCAAGGCCTAGCTATGCAACTATATCCCCTGCCCTTTTTCATTTTGTTTTTGTTTTTGTTTTTTGAGACAGGGTCTTACTAAATCACTAAGTTACCTGGGATTAGCTCAAATTTGCCATCCTCCTGCCTCATCCTCCCAGAGTGAGAGAATTACAGTTGTGTGTTACCACCCCTGGTTAGTTCCTCGCTTCTAAAAGCCAGAGGGAATATGAAATGATTTCTGAGGCTCTTCCATGATGAGCATTCCATGGAGTGGATCAAACTGTTCTCCGAAGTAAAACTAACTGCCACCCTGTGAAGACATCGAGTCTGTTACAGACTTGGGTTAAATGTGTCAAAATAACCAACTAGGGTCTTTCCTAGGCATCAGGTTAGGTCCAGAAGCACCTTTTGGGGAGCCATCTTGACAAGTTTAATGGCAATGGAGTCTTGCTGCTCTTTATTTCTGAAAAGAGAGGTGTGGCATCCCGGTAAGATGCGCTAAAACATAGGTGCCAAGAGTGTGAGCAGAATACGGACAGGGAAGCTATCAGACCCTGAGGACCTAAGTCAGTTGCTGGTTACCAACTTCTGCTTCTGGTGGGGATCTACTGAGACACTGCAAGACAGTCTGACTGCTGGGAATTTGCTAGAGTCCCAAGGAAGTCAGTGGGAACTTGCTATTCAATATGATTTACTCACTTGAAGGATAAGATGCATTTTGAAGTTTGAGCAGCTATCTTGTCCAAGTTCTGGTGCAGGTCTATGGGAAGTGCGGAGGTGGGTCTGGGTCTCCCTCATTTCAAAGTACCTGCCATTCATCCCTCAGGACTGCAGGAGCAGAGGCAGGAGTTGGATGGTGCTCCTAGGGGGCAATTTGTTTGTTTGTTTATTATTTTTAACTGTGATAAAATTCACATTTCAAAACTTACCATCTTAGCAACTTCCAGGGGTATAGTTCAGCAGTGTTAAGTACATTCACATTGTTGAGCAACCAATCTCCAAAACGCTCTTCGTTTTGTAAAACTGAAGCTCTGTGTCCATTAAACAGTTCTCCATTCACTCCCTCCTCTCAGTCCCTGACAACCAGCATTCTACTTCCTGTCTCTTTGAACTTGATGACACTAAGAACTTCACATAAGTGGATCAGACAATATTTGTCTTTGTTGCTGGGCTGGCTCATTTCACTTTGCATTATGTCCTTGAGATCATCCTTGTTGGAACAGATGTCAAAATTTCCTTCTTTTTAAAGTGAGGTCACAAGGGTGGAGCCATGATCTGGCAGAATTAGTCTCCTTACAAGAAGAGACACAAGAAGAGCTGGTTCTCTGTCTCTGTCTACCTGTCTGTACATGCAGCAAGGAAAGGTCACATGAATAGCCCTCTACTTGCAAACCTGGAGAAGTCCCCTCGTCAGAAACTGATTACTGCAGAAACTTATTCTTACTTAGCTTATATTTGTGAGAAAATATATCCATGTTGTTCAAGTCATTTAGTTGATAGGATTTTATTATGGGACTGATCCAATGATATGCATTGTATGCATATATCATATTTTGCATATCCATTTAACTGTCAGTGACATTTGGGTTGCTTCAGTCTTCTGGCTGTTGTTAATATATGCTGCTGTGAGTGTGACTGTACCCACCTTGCTTTGAGACCCTACCATCAGGGTTTTTTTTTTTTTGGTACCAGAGATCAAACTCATGACCTCATGCTTGCCAGGCAGGCACTTACGCCACTGAGCTAAATCCCCAGCCCCTACCATCAGTTCTTTTGGGTACATATACACAAGTAGTGTTGCTGGTTAATATGATAATTTTACTTTTAATTTCTAAGGAACCACTATACTGTTTTCCATAGTGGTTGTGCAAGTTTTACATTCCTACCCCAAGGATTCTGATTTTTCCACATTTTTCACTTTGCTTACTATTTTCTGTTTTGAAAATTGTTTATTCACTTATTCATTTACAGTACGGAAGATTAAATCCAGGGAATATGGTGTTACACCTCTGGTCCTTTGTTGTGTGTGTGTGTGTGTGTGTGTGTGTGTGTGTTTATTATGGTTTAGATCATATGTGTCCCCAGAGGCTTCCTGCACTCACGGGTGAGGCTTTGGAGGGTGACTGAATCACGTGGGCAGCACTGCTCCCTGGCTGTTAGGAGGCAGAGGCTGGGGCTGTGACCTGGAAGGATTTCTCTCTCTCCCCTCCTCCTCCCTTCTTTCTCTGCCTTCTGGCTCTGCCTTCCCAGGGCACCTGTTTACTTATATTTTTGTTTGCAAATGATAGTCATTATCCAACCATTTTATCACCTACTAAAAAGAGAGATTATCAGTTATGGACTCTGAGATGGGAGTTGTCAAGCAGGATCTATGCTCTCAA
The DNA here is from genome assembly GCA_004027295.1 of Dolichotis patagonum. Taxonomy (NCBI): domain Eukaryota; kingdom Metazoa; phylum Chordata; class Mammalia; order Rodentia; family Caviidae; genus Dolichotis; species Dolichotis patagonum. Next base: position 5,775 of record PVJX010038842.1, read on the forward strand.
AATGCAGCTAGCAGGTTGTGGGGATTTAGCCTGTTTAACCCTATATGACTATGGTGGTTTCACCTTCTGGGGCTGGAGGTGGGCTTGGCCACAGAATGCTAGAAGGCTCTGAAGCACCTGCAGATCCCACACAAGAACGCTGTCATCCATGACATTCAGCAGACACCAACATAGAGGACCAAGCAAGAATTGTGGATATTAAAAAACCCCATCACCACTTCAAATATTAACACTAGCTAGCATTACCTCATGCTTATCACATGTCTGGCATGGTGCTAGGCACTTGATGTGGATTAGTAGGGCCAATGGAAGTTCTTTCCCAGGGAACTGGATTGGGGAGACAAAAAATGTCATCTCTGTCTCAGAACTTGACTGATAGGTGTCGGATCTGTATGCTACAGGCCGTCATATGGTTTAGGGAATACAGGAGTTTGCTTTTAGCCAGAAGGAAAGAGAAGCCAACCTAACAGAGAGGAGGATGGGAAAGAGAGACGGGAGTTCTCCCCACCCCACCTCAGGTTGCTGTAGCAAATTACTATAAACTAAGTGGATTAAAACAACAAAAATATATTTGTTCTAGAGACCAGAGGTCTGAAATCCGGATGTCAGCTGGGCTGTGGCTCCTCTAAAGGCTCTAGGAATGGATTCTTTTTGCCTTTTTGAGCCTCTGGTGGCTGCCATAATCCCGGGCATGTTTTCAGTGTAGATGTGTCTGTCATTTCAATATCTACCTCCAATGTTATATGACATGCTGTCTTGTGTGTCTCTCCTCCCTATCTGCTTCTCTGTGTCTCTTCTGAAGGACCACCACGATCCAGGATGACCTCCTTTCAACCTAGCCAATCACATCTACACAGATCCCATTTCCAGAGTATATTCCGGCTGCTGGCTGGACATGAAAGCTCTTCAGCCTAGCACAGAAAGGGTGTCCTGATGGAAACAGGATCCTGTATTCCACTGTGTTCTCAAAACTCAATCACACTCCCAGTTTGAGGTGTTGTGATGCAGTTCCATCTGTTTATGATAAATTATTATTTGTGGTAAATCTAGCTCTGGTTTGGTGACTGTCACATGCAGCCAAAAGAATTTTTACAACATATAAAAGGATAAAGAATTCCATTGTCAGGATTCTGTTAGCTGCCACGTGCCCTGTTTGTCAAACATGAAAGTGTTCCTTCCGGGGTGACTTGGGGAAATCAAACCATTTTTATATATTGTAGAAAAATGAAGCCCAGAAAACCATGTCTCAGCACAGATAATACATTTGAAGATGTCTGGGTGGCTGACCTCAGCTCAACCAGGTTAACAGGAAGGACATCAGTAGGGTGAGCGCAGGGTGACACCAGGTTCTGCCTAGAGTCACTGGATGGTCACCCGGCAACTGGTGTATATCTAGGCATCCTGTTCAGATACATCAAGGTCCTGATCTTAGTGGGAAGGGGCCATTTCTTCTTCAGGGCCTCTCTAAAACACAAGGAAAACTTTCCCACAAGTCCCCCAGCAGACAGCCCTTCCTGTCTCATCAGTCAGAGATGTCACACACCCATGTCTAAACCCATCACCTATGCAGGGCTGCAGAGCCACGATGGGACTGAACCAGTGAGTTCATCTCTTGGGCTGGGCCTGCCATCAACCCCTCCTGAAGCACATAGCAGTGATGTGGGGCAGACACCTGCTCCGAATCAAAGAAAGAAGGTAGGAAAGATACACAGTGCATGGCTACCACTAGCCTCTGGTGAGCCTTGTGTTTTCAAGACCCCAGATGGCTCCCGACTTCCCACCAGATTCTTGAACTTACCTTGAAACAATCACCCATGTGCCACAGGCAAATTTGGCAGGAATTACCAGAACGTGGTGTCTTGTCAATGTTCAGATCTGCCCATGTTTCCTCTGACATCAGTAGTGCAGAGAGTGGAAGTCAATCTGGTCAGCTTTCCAGATAGCTGTGTGTCATTGCAAGTGGCTGTGTTTGGAAGGTGGCTGTAAGAGAGCGGTACGAGATGGACATGACTTACCGTCATGTCTCTGCAGACCAGGCTCCAAGATCATAGCTGGTTTTCCTGGCCAGGACCCCTCAGGCTCCCTCCGCATAGGTCCAGTGCAAAGAATCCGACCAGCCAGTCTTTCAACTGGGGAAAGGCATAGTGAGATTGGTCCCTATCAGGGTAGCTGCTTGGGCTGCATGAAAACACATCTTAGGCATCTGCTAAATGCACAGACCCACCAAATTCCCCTGCCTTTTGTGGTTGGACTCTAAATGAGCCACCAAGATGTCATCCTGGGTCTCACAGGTCAGCTGTGGAAAGCCAATGAGCCCTAGCCGTAGAATGTGCTTCTCCTTTGGCCCCAGTTCTTACTGGGAGACCTGAGCTTGACTGTTCTGTGACCTGTGGGTTGGGATGGGACACCTCCATTGGAGTGGGAGTAGTCACTTAGGGGGTGTGGAGCTTGTTTCAGGCCTCTGATCCCATCTGGAGTTGTACAAGGACTACAGTGTTCATCTTATGGGGTCACCATAAGCAGGCAGTGATGTGGGCATTAGTGTCCCCAGTCTACATTTTAAGGATCTTAGGGTTCGGGGAGGAGCAGTCACTTACCAGGTGTCATAGTTCGGATCTGCACCGTCCTCCAGTAGCCCATATGATGAAGGCCAGGTCTCTAATCTGGTGTTCTTAGGAGGGGGTGGACCTTTAGGAGGGGGGCCTAGTGGAAGGAAGCTAGGTTCCTGGGGACAGGTCACTTCCCTTGAAGGGGGTGTTGGAAACCTGGCTCCTTCCTGTGCCTGCCCTTTGCTCTCCTCCACTGTGTACTCCCCACCACGATGCCTCACCACAGGCCCCAAAGCAACAGGCCAACCAACCATGAACTGAAACCTTTGAGATCCAGTAAACTGTCCTCCTTAAGAGCTGATCATTTGAGGTATGTTGTCATAGTGACAGGAAACTAACCCATCAGGTCACTCAGCCAGTGAATGAGTTAAAAGTTCAGGTTAGGTTCTGAGGAATAGCACAAGGGAGATAATTGTCGAAGAGAAGACAAAAGGAAGTCAGGAGAGGCCTGCAGCGCTATTTGGAAGGGTAGGCTGAGCAGTCCCTGCAGTGGGGTAACAGCCTGGAGACCTAGGAATTCACTGCCCTGGGACAACAGAGATGTTTCAGAGACAAAGTCAAAGGGTGCCCTCCTATGGCCACTTCTGGATGTGCATGCATCGATGCCCAGTGTCCTCTGGCTGTGGGAACCACTCTTGGGAGGCTGGAAAGCATCAGGGTTGCTTGTGGTCACTGTGAGTATTTTCCTGGGAAGAGGGAGTGGGGAATGAAGATGAAGCCAGACGTGATCAGGGAGATGGCAGCAGGCACCATATTCAGAGATCAAGGCCAGGGGAGAATGAGGAGAGGAGCTGTAAGTTGAAGGCCTTAGGGGACAAGAGTTGGGCTGGCCCAAGGAACGGGGCTGGCGTGATGGCTGCAGGATGATCCTTCCCACCTGACAGCCAGGGGCCCTGAGGATGCTGGAGCAAGTGAGGACCTGGACAGCTCACAGCTCGGGGAAGCCACTGCTGGTCTGCTTTGAAGCTGTCTTAAGAACTGAGGAGGCTGTTTGTGACCAGAGGGTGGTGAAGAGAATTAAGGAAAGAGGGCCCAGAGGGTTAGGGGCAGAAAGATGAGGCTGTGTGATGCCGGAAAGGACTGTCCCCAAGCTGATTCTCATAGCCCTGGCACCTGCTCTCTGCCTCCATCCCTCTTCATCTCCCTGCTCTGCTGTCTTATCTGAGACTCTAGGATAGGGCTGCCAGTCACCCCTAAAGGAACGACGCTAAACTGTCCCCTCAGTGGGGACTCAGGCAGAGCTTGCAAGGCTCTGTGTTAGAGAGGTCTGGTTTCCTTCCTGTCTGAAGCCAAACAAAACCTTCAGGGCCAAATGGAACACAGTTCCTTCTCAGACACGCATTTAATTGCAAAATTCAAGACCAGGCCTTGTTAGAAATTGCAACCAACCCAGACCACTTGGGAACATTTCCCATGGAAAGGAGCATCTGTTCCCAATAAGTGATGCAAATGACACTGAATTGTCATTTGTGAATCTGTGTCCTGTCTTCAGGGCAGTGCCCACAGGTGGCCCAGGCCTGCCAGCACTTGTGCTGGCACTGCATGCTGTACCCAGGGTGTGGAAGGGGTGAACCCCTACTCCAGTGATGGCAAACCTTTTAGGGGTGGAAGCCCAAACTGCTACCTGAAGCCCACTTGCTTATCACAATGTTCCCACACTGCAACTAAACCTGAAGACTGGGCTTTTAGTTTAGAAAAAGCTACTGTTATCTGGTGCTCTCCCCACAGGGAGAACGCTGCGTGCAGCTGTGGTTCTAGTGCCATAGATTCGCCACCACTGTACTGCTCACCCCTGCTCTCTTCCACATTCTGTGACAGGTGCTCTTGGTTCATTTTAATTGGCTGAAGCTCCCATAGGTCCCATTTTATAGGTGAGGAAATCAGGGCTCAGAGAAATATATTGTTTGACTAGCAGCTGAGACTCACATCCATCCACATCTTTTAAGGGCTCTCCTCGCTGTGTTCTAGACGCAGAGTCCTGGATGACGTCCTTAACAATTCACTCTTATTCTGTCTTCCATCCTGTGCCTCCCTCCCCCGTTCTGTCTTTTTCTCCTATGGATGGCTGAATAAAAGAGGCCTGATAGGAAAGGGTGCATCCTTCTCATTAGCACTTCATCTGCTTCCAAAAGCAACCTTTAGATGTGTCTTACAGTAAAAAGCACTTGTAAGTGAACTGGAAAAATAAAAATGAAAATGAAAAACTAACACTTAGAGGAACCAGCCATTGCCAGAAGGAAGTAGAGGGAATAAGAGGTCCAATATCACTGTCACCATCATCACTGTTGGCAGCATGGATGGCATTATGGCTTGTATCTAGATGTCCCCCCAAAGCCTCATGTGCTCATAGGTGGCTTTTTGGAGATGGCTGGATCTAGGGTGTGTGAATGTGGATGAAGGGTGTGGATAATGGAAACCCCACCTTCGCATGGGTGGCACCACCCAAAAGTTTGATAGACTTCATGGACTAAAAAGGAAGAATGGAAGGCAGGCTAGAGCCCGCTGCTTCGTGCTTGCTGTTTTATGCCTGCAGTGCCATGGGCTGTTTCTTGTATGGGAGGCTTCTCTGCCATGCCACGCTGCCTTGGAGCCAGCTGAGTGCAGACTGAAACCTCTACAAACTGTGCTGAAGTAAAACTTTCCTCCTTTAACTTGTGGGTGTCAGGTGTTTTATCTAAGCAAGGTGACAAGTAACTGAGACAGAGGTGATGTCATCAGGCATAGGGTCATCCCTCAGTCCTCGTGAGAGAGAGGTGACAGGTGCATGGAGGGTACCATAATATGTACAAGTCTCTTGTATGCAGTGGTGTAGTATGTGCATAACCTATGCACATCCTTCCAAATGCTTTAGGTCATCTCCAGATTATTACATCACCTAATGCAATGTAGGAAAGATGTAAATAGCTGTTATAGTATATTACTTAGGAAATAACAATAATAAAAATGCATATGCATGTTCAATGCAGATGCAGCCCCCCCCCAACACCACATTTTATTGTTATTTTTGCAGAACTGGGGATTGAATCTGAGGCTTTTTCACTGAGCTGTATCTCCAGTCCACTTCACATTTTTTTTTTTTTTTAACTTTGAGTCACAGTCTTGCTAAGTTGTCCAGGCTGAGCTGGAACTTGCAATCTCCATACCTCAGCCTCCAAGAGTGCTAGGATCACAGATGCAGGCAAGCATGCCTGGGTTATTAATTTACCTCTTAAAGGCACATTTTATGTGACTGAATACTGGACTTAGATCTGTAGTTGGCTGACGCTATGTGGGGATGGCAGTGGGGGGACTGGAGAGTTCACGCACTAGCGCGTTTGGAAGAGTCCTGGCTCACAAGTGCGTCACACACACCAGCTGTCGCTGCCTCCCAAGATCTCAGTTAACCCTGCTTTGGCACTCTGGTGTCCTGGGTGAGATGTGGTTACTGCCCTGGCTTCTTCAGTCACAGACACCAGGGCCCCTGCAAGAATTCAGAAAACAGACTTGGGTTTTAGGGGCCGCCAACCTTCTTGAGCCCTGGGCTCTGGGACCGTTTCTTACCCACTGTGTCCACAGTGCCTGTCAGTGTCCAGCACAGAGCAGATGCTCAGTAAATCCATGCCCGATTGAATGCGGCCTCTTTTTCCTTTTCTATATAATTTTAAAAGAATGCTTTGGCTTGGGGATGAAAGACTCTTTCTCGGATCGATGTTCTCTTGGGAAAGCCCCTGTTCCCACGCTCCAGGCCATGACACGGAAGACCCTGGGTGATGTGACTCCTCCAGCACTCTGCCTGAGCATGGGAAATGTTGCCCAGTTGAGGGAAGGAAAATGGAGCCCAGGCTACTTCCAGAAAGCTAAAAAGAGTCAGGGCTGGAGCAGGAAGAAGAGGAGGAAGGGGACTGGGGCCCTCACTATGGGTGGGGGCAGAGGAGAAGAGAGGCTGGGCCCCCCACAGTGCTCAGAGCCTGCATCCAGGGCTCCCTCCAGGAGGGCAAGGCACCTGGCTGCTGTGGTCACCCTGCAGGTGGCATGGGGAGGGGCTGACGTCCTGTTCGTGCCAGCTGCAAAGTGAGAACTCACCAGAAAAACAGCCTCCCAGCCTCCCCGCGGCCCACTGGCCATCTGCTGCAGGACCCTGCTGTCCAGCTGTCTGGTGGCAGTGTTCTGGGCCTTTGTGAGCCAGAAGGCTTGAGTTCTGAACATCAGTCCCCAGAGGAAGGTTGTGGGGATATGGAGGTGGGGTGAGGATGAGGGGTGGATAACAGATCTCTCTCCTTGTTTACCCCAGAATGGAAACCGCTCTGCCTCACAGAGGAGACCACAGAAGCTCAGAGACATTAGGTGAGCTGTCCCAGGCCACACAGCTCGGAATGTGTAGTGTCTACAGGAAAGGTCTGGACCAGGGGTAGCAAACCTTTTAGAGACAAGTGCCCAGACTGCAACCTAAAACTCACGTATTTATTGCAAAGTGCCAAGACTGCAATTAAACCTGAATACTGAGGTTTTAGTTTAGAAAAAACGACAACTGTTATCTGTTGCTCAGCTGCTGGGGCGAGCTGGCTCATGTGCTTACAGAGGGCTCTGCGTGTCTGCTGTGGCTCGTGCCGTAGGCTTGCCACCACTGCTCGGGCTGTTTCCTGCGCATCACCTGGCGTAGCAGTCTCAGTTCACCGGGTTTGGATTCTGTGGCACAGACTCTGCCTTCACGGACAGAGGTGCCACACAGGGAATGCAGACAGCCTGTTCCCTGCTCCCTCCTGTCATGCTTGGCAGAATCTCACAGGTACTTTCTCAAACACAACTGAACTTTTATCTCTGGAGTCTCAAAGCTTGTTCAGAGGGTGCGAGTGTGCACAGAGGCTCTGCCACCCTGCATCCGCTCCCACTCCTGATACTGCCTCACATGCCCTTCTTCCTCTACCTTCCTTGGCCGAACTGACCTCCCTGCCCCACCAGCCTCACATAGCAATAGATAAACTGTATCAATGACCATGTTGTTATCATTGGGTCTCCTCAGATTTTTTTTAATTGCACATTCCCGTCAGGAAATCTTAAGAGTCTTACACCCCTACCATATGCAAATCTGCTTATTCGTGTGTTATACACACCTAGCATTGCATTCACATACGATTACATCAAAACTGTGCACAGCCAGGTGTAGTGGCACATGCCTGTAATCCACCACTGGGGAGGCTGAGGCAAGAGGACTGCAAGTTGAGGCTGGCCTGGATTATTTAGTGAGACTCTCAAAATATAATAAAGGAGTCAAGGATGCAGTTCAGAGGTGGGGTGTTTGCCTAGCATGTGCGAGGCCCTGGGATCTATCCTCAACTGTGCAAACAACGGAACCAAACAACAAAGACCACATAAACAAATCCAACAACGCCAGAACAACCACAATAAAAAAACATTCCGGCACAAAGCAGAAGTAGAGAAGGCTGACATTTTTGGTAAGTTTCACATAAACATTTATACATTATGTTTATGCAAACCACATGGAAAAACAGACATGTAAAAGGAAGATGTGAGAGTAGGCACAAAGGAAGCTCTTATCTTTCCCCTTCTGCCCCAATGAATGTTCCCCTCCTGTGGCACCTCGCTTTAGGGCACGTGCTCTGGCCAAACTGCACGCCTAACTGATGCCCGTGGTAAACACCAATTTCACTGGCGCTTCTCTGCTGTCCTGGCTGGACCGGGCTTCTCTTAGCTCAGGACAGAAAGGTTAAGTGACTTGTCTAGACACACAGTAAGCTCAGAGTGTGATGCTGACTGCTGTCCTGTCTGCTGAGGCACAACACAAGGCACCACAGGATGGGAGACTCAAAGTGCAGGAACTCATGGCAGAGCAGAGGCTGGGCACCCTCGAGCGGGTGTGTTGGCGGGGTCAGAGTCTCCTGTAGTCTCATTCCTGAACTTGCAGGCAGCTGCTTCTCTGCACAGAAAACCTTGTTTTCCTCCCCTCTTCCTTCTTCTTTTCTCCTGGGGATTAAACCCACGGCCTTTGCAATGCACTACATCCCCAGCCCTTTATTTTTATTTTTTATTTTTAGATAGGCTGTCTCTACATTGCTCAGGCTGGGCTGGAATTAGTGATCCTCCCGCCTCAGCCTCTCGGTGTGGGCGATTGCAGCATGTGCCACCACACCCAGCTGTCCTGCACTTCTTATAAGCACACCAGGCATCCTGGGTTAGGGCCCAACCTCATGACTTCATTTTCATTTGTTACCTCTTGCAAGGTTCTGTCCCCAAATAAGGTCACGTTCTGAGGTTCCAGGGATTAACGCTTCAACCTACAAATTTTGAGGGTGACACAATTCAACCCATCACTGCACCCAGAGTCACTACCCCGCTGGACTGGCCTGGGAGTGCTCACCTACAAGGTGTCATGACCCTGTCATGACCCTCTGGGGTCAGTTCTGCAGACTTCTTACTCCCAGGAACTTCTTCCGGGATGCTGTTCCAGGTCACTGATCCTTCCTCAGGGGCCTCCTCCCCATCCTCCCTGCCAGCCACTCCTACCCCTCCTCAATCTGTCCAAGTGCCTCAGATGCCATCTGCTCCGCAGTGGCCTGGCTGGTGCCCTGGTAAAGGCTGGCTTGCTCTGTGTGTGTCAAGCCCTCGGCTCGGGGCTGGGGCTGTGGAGGGGACTCCAAGGAAGAGCTAAGATTTTTCTCTTTTCTTCATTTTTGGAGAATCTTCTAGAACCTCTTGCATACAATTCCGGAGTGGAGGCGTCTCTTTCACTTGAGCCATTATCTTATCTACAAAGTGAGTCCGGCAGTGCAGGGACTCTGTCTCCTTTCCTTCTTTCTTTCTTTCCATGCACTCATTCAGTAAGAGACTCCACTGTGTCCTTTCAATGAAAGTTTGTTGATGACTACATGAGTGAAATGCCCCTTCTGCTCAGGTAGCCTGGGTTCTTCCTGTGTCTCCCCTGCCTCAATCCTCCCAGCCCCTTCAGTCAGTTTGTAGGATTAGACCCCCTCAGAGCGAGGCTCTGGGGGCGTCCTGTAGGAGGACACCTGGCCCTGCTGGCTCATCTTCAACCTCTGTTTGACCCGTGAGCCCCTTCTTTGCCGCAGGTATGGCGCCCTCGTCTGCAGGGTTCTCCTCCCCTACTGCACCCTCCTCCTCCGGATGATCAGTGTGGCTGGTGGAACAGACGCCGGAGGGGGAAAGCTGTGGAGCCCGAAGCATCCCTCAAGGCGAGGTGGTGGACTGGTTCCAGCCTGAGGTCCTTGCAGGGAGCAGGTAGCTGCAGCTGTGCCTTAGCATTGACCTAACGGCGGCTGGAGTTGCGCGTGGTCGGCTGCCCGCCCCCTGGTGGCTGCTGGGGGACACTGTCAGCTGTGAAGATTTCCCGCAGCTCCCCGCTGAACCAGCGAGCAAGCTGGTGTTGCCAGGGCGACAGCAGCAGGGAGACCAACCCAGACCTGAGGGTGTGAGGGTCTGGCGAGCAGGGCCGTTCCCCTTGGGCTTTCATCCGCCGGAGAGAGCTGGCGTCAGGCTGGTTTGGCCTTGGACTTGACTATAGGAGACAACTCCAGTGACTCCCCTTGAATGCAAAACAATTACTGTGGCTTTGATTATTTGGAGACTTATTTCTTTATACTGATATGTAGAGAGCTGGCTAGGGTATTTCCTTCTCTCTTCAATTAGCTCTAAGCATTGCAGATAAGGCTAGCCAAGGTGCTGGTATGTAATCTCTAAAGCCAATAGACAGTCTTGTTTCTTCCAATAGTGTTCTGGTACC
>PVJX010038843.1:0-16055 GCA_004027295.1 Dolichotis patagonum
CCCATCTGCACCCTGATCCAACTCACTCTGTGGCATCTGGATGGGGACAAGTCCCCTCTATATTGACACAGATGCACACTTTGAACATGGTCACATCATCATTATGTGCAACAAGGGCTCCCTCACTGCCTTCTACTGTGTCCTGTGTTATCTGGGTTTCCTGGCCCTGCTCAGCTTCACTGTGGCTTTCCTGGCCAGGAACTTGCCTGATACATTCAATGAAGCCAAGATCCTGACCTCCAGAATGCTGGTGTTCTGCAATGTGTGGGTCACCTTCCTCCCAGTATACCACAGCAGCAAGGGGAAGGAGACGGTGATCATGGAGGTCTTCTCCATCTTGGCATCTAGTGCAGGTTTGCTAGGCTGCATCTTTGTCCCTAAGTGCTACATTATTTTGTTAAGAAAAGATAGGAATTCTGTGTATTCATTCAAGCATAAAACATCTTTGGGAGTAAGAATACATAGAGAACGTACACATAGATTGAGTCAGAAACATCTTTTCAACATTCATACAGTCAAGTATCAAATTACACAAGGTAATTTGTTTGAATCAACAAATGACTCTTGTTTTTCTAATTGTCTTGAAATCATCAACACCTGTACACATCACTCTTTCCATTTAAATTTTTTTCTGAATTTTCTGTGACTTCCATTATATCTGAAATCCATCCTAGTAGTTTTTGGTTAAATTTGAATATATGTCTCACTTTTATTGTGTATCCCCTTTTTCTCTATTTTTTCCTATTATTTTAATATGAGAAGTTTTGTATGCAGATAGCTGTATTTTTCAGTTCTTTAACACTATTCATAAAGTTTTTTCCATCTCAAGTGTGTCATGTATTTAATAGAATATGTGTATTATGTTTTGATAACTTCTTATGCATTTTTCCCTTAAACTTGTCTTACACTATTCAGGAGAATATTTTTGAAGTGCTCTATTCTATGGTCATTGAAACTCTACATTTGTTGGTCATGTTCTATACTAAAAACACTTGAAGTTAAAATGACAATAAATTGAGTTTATCGGCTAACTAAAGAGATGATTACTATACTATAGTATACTCTTACAGAGTGGTTACGTTTTTTCATTTTCTTGGTTGTTCATCCTTTATTTGGTCATCATATACTGATGTGTAACATACACATATATTTCATTCTTAGAAAGCTAGGTACAGATTTAAATAATATATATTCAATAATCGTTACTGGTAGATACATTTCTGGAGTCTTTATGAATTGTTGGTAATGTGAAGAAAACATTTTATCTACCACATTTTCAGGTACTTTATTTATACTTTAGAATGAAATTCTTATTTCTTGTCTAGAATCTGACCTAAATTCTTTGTTTTATATTTAGCTTGTTGAATATCTTGAACTTTTATTCCACATGATCTGGTAACTGTAGCTTTAAAATGTATCTGCTATTATTTATATTTTACTTTTTTTCTTTCCATTTCACTGTAAATATGATAATGTAGACCACAGTCTTATTTCTAATCCTTTATGTTCAGTGGGAATCCACAGTACTTTTCCATAAAATCTTATATGTTCATTATTTTTGAGGTCAACCCTAATGAAAAGTACAATCTTTTCTTACATTTCTAGATTACTTGGAATGTTCAATCAAAATATATCTGGCTTTGTATTGCAGGGTTTTTGTATTTCCAGGACTACATAATTTTAGAAATCTATTATTAATGCAGGATACTTATAAGTATAAAATTGTAATTACTTATGGTGTACTGTTCTTCTCTGACACTGCATTGCATGTAACTGAATTTTGCTTCTTTTGTATACATTTTAAATAAACTGTCCAATATTGCCTCTCTATAGTACCATTATTTGATTTATGATTTTTAAGTGCAATATAATGTTTCCTTTTAAAAATTTAGTTGAAATATCACTTAATCAGAAGGGCAAAGGATAAGAAGCTCCTTTATTTCAGTATATTACATATTGCTGTTATATAAAGTAGACATAGCTCAGGCAAACTATGAAGCAAGATTTCTTTAATGGCATCAAGATTACAGGCAATATGTTCTCCAACAGACTTAATTGTATGATGGAATTACAGATGTTCAAATGAAATAGTAGTAAACTAATTCATGTAAATATTGAGCACAGTACATTTCACAATATGCTATTTTATACAGACTTAAAAAAACTACATTGCTTAGAACTTGCCAATTAGCATCAATTAAATAAAATTAAGTAAGATAAATAATGAATTTTCAAAATGCATTTCATGATGTTTATTGAAACTGGGCAAATTTTGAAACATATGGAATTCTTTCAACCGATAATGACTGCTGCTGTAGCACCTTTGTTCTCCCCAAACTAAGTCCATAAGACATTGTTTTTGAACAGTGATCCGAAACACTGAAAAAGCCCATAAACAAGGGGGCTAGGGATTTAGTTCAGCACCATAAGTTCCTGCCTGGCAAATGTGAGGTCATGAGTTCAATTCCCAGTACCAAAAAAAAAGCACATAAAGAATATCAGAAGCAGTTTTTGACTGTCTGTAACATTCTCAAATCTGTGCCTTGTACTCTGTTAAGCATGGAGGTTGAACGTGGACACTATTTTAATCTGTCATATATCAAGGCCATATACGTGATACCTCAGGATTTCAATATTAACTTGGTTTGAAAAGAGTTGTTCTCTATGCACTGAGCTTTCTTCCATCTAGTGGTATATTTCTAATGTGGTTTGTATTTTGTTTTTATCATATCTAAAAGTTTTTTGCCATTTAAGTTAGAAATTTATTCCCATTCTTGATACAGCATTGAGATATTTTAGTAACTTGTGGGTGACATAAAATTAGTGTCATAATTGTGAAATTATGAATGAAGTCATCCATACTGCTTCTAATCTCATCTTATATAAAATCACATCACCCATATTGTTCTCATCTCATCTTAGATAAAATAAAACATCTGAACTTTTTCTCTTGTAGATGAGTTCAAATATGGAAGAATTCCTTCTCACAAAGTTGCCACTGTAATGAAGAGTTTGTAGCAATGAGGCTCCTAATATAACAGTCCTTTCAGACAACAATTTGGACAGGAGTGGCACACTGTGGAGGAGATGTGGCTTTCTCTGAGGATGAAGTCGATAAATTGGAAATTTTTCTTTGTAGTCTTACTTTCTTCTGAAACTCTGCTGATTTAGCAAAAGTTCCTTTTATCTTCTGTGAATAGGCTTTTGTGGTTTCAACTGTGAATTCCACCTTATGTAATATCTCACCCAGAGATCTAGGTTGCATGCTGGCTACTTGATAAGAACGTGATTGGAATAGGTCCCCTAGAAAAGAATAGTGAATTCTTCCAGCTGGCTATTGATGTAAAACCACAGTGACATTGTCCTTTTAGGAATAATCTCTTTCCCTCTCTGCTATTCACCATTACAGAGGAATGTTCCAGGTAAAGAGTTCTATAGGTGGTCCAAAATGGTAGTGAGTAAATACTCACAGAATTCAAATGCAGTCAAAAGCAGTTTTGTCATTTACCAGACACAAGGCAATAATCTGAAGAAAAATAGGTAATCTGTCTGCATCTGCATGGTCCTGAGCTCCATGGCAAACCATTAGCTGAAATCAATGTCCAAAGCATAAATGTTCTTTTTCCACAAATAATTCAAATCCTCAGGTGACTCAAGAGCAGCTATCTAGCATGAATATAACAAGGAAAGTAAGCTCAGCTGTATGATCCCAACCCTCACTGCAACACACCTCCACAGAATACTTCCCTACTCTAACTTGTCAGAAATCCTAACAGCCCCTGCAAGAATAAGCTTTGTATGCTCTAGTCAGTGTGTAGATTCCAAATGAGACAGTCAATGAGTTTCCTTAATACTCTTTAACTCTTTAAGTTTTTAAATGACTTTATCATAACTGGAATATCATAGACAACCAGACAATTGTGGACAATGTCTTTAAGTTTTTAAATGACTTCCTCATAACAGGAATATTGTGGACATCCAGAATATAAGTTCTGCAATTTAATAAGCATCTTTACTTTCACAACCTCCACCATAACTTATTGGCAGCAGCATTAGCAAGTGGTCAGGTATGAAATATAAAAAAAATTTTATGAGACTGGGCCTTGGAATCCATGACATCTTGAAGGTATTTTTTATCTTTTTTACTTTGCTTTCCACTCAGTCTTACCATAGGTCAGCTACATGAAGTGACTCTGACTTGACTTTTAGGGTGAATCTTTGATAAAACTGGAGTATGGCTCCTTGACCAGAAGGCTGTTTTGATGGTTGATTGATTGTATCAACTTGAGAAGTTTAGAAGATTAAATCACATCAGCATGTTTACACTCTAGGATATAGGAGACCCAGCCAGTGGTGGCTCTTAAGCTCAACTTCATCTTCAGTTTGGATGCTGTCTCTTGGCTTCCAGGGAAGAGTCCTTGGCTTCCATTGGAGACTCTTCAGCCTTCTAGTTTAGATTTTTCAGCTTTCACTTTGAATCCTTCTGCAGACTCTTCAGTTTTCCAGAGTAGACCCTTTTGCCTTCTAGTATAGATACACTGGCCTCCTGATACAGACTTGCATGGACACTACAGTGAACCTCAGAGCTTGGACTCAAACCATTGGTCCTCTGTGTGCAGACACTTTCTTTATACTTCCTCATTTAATTCTGTGATCTTGTAATTTATTTTACACTTGTGTATCTTGTATTACATCTGTTTATCTAGTAAAATGCTGACTGACATTGACTTTGGTATCAGAAATGGCTCCAGAGAAACAGAATTATAATGATGAAGCTGATCTTGACTGGCTTTATGGGTTCTCTGATTTGGCTCTCTAACCTGAGGAGATGGTCTTTCCTTCTAATTCTATGGAGTAATACTGATAATCTTCAGTGTAAACTATTTAATTTAATTCACATAGATCCATTTAATTATTCTAACTCACCATGTGTAAAATGTAAGGAATGTAGCAACTCTACACATGAAGATTTGCAGTATCACTGGAAGAGTAGGAAACATAATAATGCTGGATGGTTGACTTTAGAATCCCTGCACAAACTAGTGAAGGAAATCAGTGAGATCAAAATATCCATGGGAAATCTAAGTGTTATGGCTGTGAGGAAAAATTAATAAAGGAAAATAAAGAACTCAAAGATTGAAATTTTCAACTACTGGCACAAGAAAGAAACTTAAAAGATATTAAGTGTATCTTGAAAGAAAATTTCCTGTCTGTTAACTCTAAGGCCCAGATTGCAGAAACCAAAACACAGGCCCTCATAATCAAATTTATTGAACTAAATTTAATCCTCAGTCTTTGATGATATCTTAAGTATAGATGAAGGCATGGACCATAAAAGAATGTGTTTCCATTAACTATGATGGAGACATGTGAGAGGATCATGAGGAAGCTGAGGACATGAAGTTTTTAGATGTTAATGAGATTATTTTGCCAGAAGAAGAGATTCCCTTATCCATAATGACAGAGGCATCCCCATCACCACCAACTGTGGTATTAGTCTCTTCTAATATATCTGGGAAAACTAAACTTGTGTTGACCACATGTGAAATGTTGATACTCCTCAGGGCCCACCCTCATCATTTATTTTTCCTCTAGTCTTATAACTGGGCTCAAATCCCAGAAGGCTTCTAAGGGTGAGGTGCATAGTGTGACCCATGAGGAGGTCCACTATTCTCTCAAAGAACATGAGTTTTGAGTTAGCAGGCCTGGAAGCCCACCCTAGTCCCTGACTGCATGCACTCCTGCTGTGGGAAGAATCACAACACGTACCAGGCAAACTTGGAACTCTGTGCCCAGGCAGTAGGACCATGCCCTGCATCTGATCCCACTCCAAGGCACGTGAGAGGGATCAGTGGGCTTAACCTCACTGTGCTAGGTGAATACCAAGCAGCCGGCAGGCCAGAAACCCACCCTGGGTCCTGACTGCGTGCACTCAGGTGGTGGTGGTGGAATCCCATTGTGTACTGGGCAAACTTGGAATTCTCATCCAGAAGAACCTTGGACTACAGTGGATTATCTGTGATAGCTTGAAGGGGGATTAAGTGACTGCCTCACCATAACAAGATCTAAGCTGGCTCCAGTCAGTGTGGTGAGTATGCCCCTAAAATAGAGGTGTACAGTGGGTAAATAGGGACAGTAGTAAAGCTCCCTCCAACTAACTGTAAGACCTTGGTAAGTTTGACAAGAGTGAGGGTGACCCCGTCCTACACACAGAAAACATCAAGCAGAGTGAGGAGTGTGTCCAGAAGGACTCCCCCAACTTGAAGAAAATCAAAAGGGCTTATGAGACACACAGGCACACAATAGGGTCACAGTAGGGTCTCAGCTGACACAACCACTATACACAAGGAGATTTGATGACCTGGAATAACCTGAAAATAAAGTACTAGCAGGAGCTAAAAGTTGACCTACATCAATACTACTAGGATTATCAGCCCAGAAAGAATATAGGACTCATACAACAGGCCCTGAAGCAGGAAGTCAGGTGACTGGCCTACCTATTCATTGTGGGTCCAGCAAATGCACAAACATCAACCTTACATTAGGACACCAAGAAACACACTACCAACATTTGACAGTAGTGGGTCTAAAGGACCAAACACTAACTCAAAAGAGGAAAATGGCAAAAAGAAAAACCAAAATGCAATCTCATACATCCAGTCCATCAGGTGCAAGTACAGGAGACATCAAAAGGAGAACTCCAAAGATAACACACCAGTAATCTCTGAAAAGATAGTGAATGAAATAAAAAAAAAACTCTGTGAGGCCATAGAGGAAATCAAATTAGAAGTACTCTCTCAGGTAAAGATAGAAGTAACAACATCAGTAAAGGAGTTGCTGAGTGCAGTCAAAGAAGAAATAGAGAAAAAAGTACAGGAACATAGGAAACTGATTGAAACCTTGAATAAACTATATAGAAAACAAGCAGAATTCATGAAGCTAACTGAAAGAGACATCCAATAAACAAAAAATTCCATTCAAAGCATGCAAAACCATTTAAATGAAGCTGAGCATAGGATTTTGGACCTTTAGAACAGGATCACAATTAGTGATTAAGAAAGGATAGAACTTTTAAAAATAACAAAGCAGCATGAAATGATAATCCAGAACATTCAAGATGATGCCAAGAGCAAAAGTATAAGATTAATAGGCATAAGTGAAGAGGCTGGAGTCAATACAAATAACATAACTAAAATAGTCACAGAAATAATAGAAGAAAATTTCTGAAACATGGGGAAAAATCTGCTATAGATAAGTGAGGTATATAGAATGCCAGACAGTCACAACCAACATAAATCTACACCCAGACACATAGTAATTATGATCTCAGACATACAACATAAAAACAGAATACTAAAAGCTGTTTGTGAAAAAACACAAGTCACATATCAACGAAAGCCCAATAGAATCACAGTAGACCTTTCAGCACAAACCCTCAAGTCAAGACGTGATTGGAATGAGATATTTCAACCCAGACTGATATACCCAGCAAAAATTTCATCCAAATTTAAAGGAGAATCAAGATACTTCCATGAACAAAAAGATACTTCCATGAAAAGAAAAACTGAAGAAATTCATGTCCACCAAATCAACCCTAGAAAGACTGTTGAAAGATATACTAGACAGAGATAAAAATGACCACAATCCCCAGAACAACAGAAAAAAACCCATCAGATAGGACAAGCAATTAAGGGGAAAAAGCAGAAAGCAAACAATTGGAACATATCATGGCAAAGTTGAGCCAGTACATATCAGTGATATTCATAAATGTAAATGGCCTCAATTCAACTATCAAAAGAAATAGATTGACAGAATGGATCAAGAAAAAGGATCCCACAATATGCTGTATACAAGAAACACATCTGACTCAAAAGAAAACTCATAGATTAAAATCAAATGATATAAAACAGTATTCATGCAACAGGAACCTGAAAAAAAGCAGGGGTAACTATTCTATTTGCAGACAATGTGAATTTCAAACCTAAAGTGATTAGAAGAGACAAAGAAGGTCACTACATACTTGTAAGTTGAAAAATTCCTGAGGAAGAACTAACAACTATAAATATATATGCAACAAACATAGGAGCACCCAACTATATAACACAGATCCTAAAGGACATGAAAAGCCAAATACACAAGAACACAATTATTACAGGTGACCTTAACAGCCCATTGTCACAATGAGATAGATCAACTAGACAAAAAGTCAACAAAGAAGTAATAGAACTGAATCATATCTGCAAGCAATTGGACTTAGTAGATGTTTACAAAGTGTTCCACCTAACCACAACAGAATATAAATTCTTCTCAGCTGCACACAGGACAATCTCCAAAATAGACCATATATTATCCGATAAAACATTCTTAACTAAATGCAAAGGTATTGAAATTATCCCATGCATATGATTTGACCATAATGCACTGAAACTGGAAACTAATGGCAAAAGAAATTGCAAAAACCTGCATAAATACATGGAAATTAAACAAAAACCTGTTAAGCAACCCTTGGGCTACTGATGAAATTAAGGAAGAAATACAGCAATACCTACAATTTAATGAAAATGCAGAAACAACATACTGTAATCTGTGGGATGCAATAAAAGTGGTATTAAAAGGTAAATATATAGCAATAAATAGTCATATCAAGAAAATAGAGTGAGCACAAAGAAACAACCTAATGCTTCCTCTCAAGCTACTAGAAAAAGAAGACCAAGTTAAATCCAAAGCTCATAGAAGAGAGGAAATTGTAAAGATTAGAGCAGAAATCAATGCAAGTGAAACTACAAAAAACAATACAAAGAATTGATGAATCAAAAGCTGGTTTTTTGAGAGAAGAAACAAAATTGACAAACCTCTAGCTAACCTTAGAAAGCAAAAAGAAAGAAAAATCCCCAATCCATGAAATATGGACTGAAAAGGGGGAAATTACTACAGATCCCATGTAAATTCAAAAGATCATGAATACCTACTTTAAGAATCCATACTCACATAGAGAGGAAAACACAGAGGAAATGGACAGATTTGTAGAAACATATGAACTAACAAAACTCAATCATGAAGATACAGCAAGTTTGAATAATCTAATATCAGCTATTGAAATTGAAAATGCAATAAAAACTTACCAACAAAGAAAAGCCCTGTTCCTGATGGATTCACGACTGAATTCTATATGAAATTTAGAGAAAATTTAATGCCAATACTCCTTAAATTGTTCAATGAAATTGAAAAGAAAGCAATGCTACCTAAATCATTCCTGGAAGCAAGCATTACTTGGATACCAAAGCCAGAGAAAGACCCAACCAAAAAGGAGAACTATAGACCAATCACATTAATGAACATTGATGCAAAGATTCTCAATAAAATACTGGCAAATAGAATGCAGCAAATCATCAAGAAGATTGTACCTCATGACCAAGTGGGGTTCATTCCAGGACTGCAAGAATGGTTTAACATACACAAATCAACATATGTGATACACCATCTCAACAGAGCCAAAAAAAAATCACATAGTGATCTCAATAGAAGAAAAAGCTTTCAATAAGGTCCAACACATGTTGATGATAAAAACCCTTTAGAATCTCATAATACACGGTGTCTCCCTCAACCTTATGAAGGCCATCTATGACAAACCAATAGGCAATATTATACTAAATGGATAAAAACTGAAAGCTTTCACTTTAAAATCAGGAACAAGACAAGGATGTGCACAATCACCACTCCTTATCAATATTGTTCTGGAAATACTAGCCAGGACAATCAGACAAGAGAGAGAAATAAAAGGAATAAATATAGGAAAGGAAGAAGTTATCACTATTTGAAGATGAAATGATACTCTTTATAGAAGACCCAAAAAACTCCATTAAAAGACTACTAGAGGTAATAAACAAATTTAGTAGTGTAGCAGGCTACAAATTCAGTGCTCAAAAATCAATAGCATTCCTGTACACAAACAAGAATCTCACCGAGAGAGAAATAATGGAAATATCGTCCTTCACAATAACATCTACAAAAATGAAATACCTAGGAATCAACCTAACTAAGAATGTGAAAGACCTACGTCCTGAAAATTATACTACACCAAAAAAGGAGATTGAAGAGGACATTATAAAATGGAAGGATATTCCTTGCTCTTGCCTAGGAAGAATCAAGATTGTTAAAATGGCCATAATCCCAAAACTGTTATACAGATTTTTTAAAAATTTTATTTAAAAAGAAAGAACCAATCAAACAAAGCAGAAAAAAGGGTAGCAACAATACAGAATTCCAAAGGGAAAAAATAAAAGAACAACAACAACAACCCCCCCAAACACTATGAAATCGCCACTTGATAAGTTACATACTGTCATCATTGGAAATAGTTGTTCAAGTTACAAAATTAAAGCATACAAAGTACACATTCAGTGAGACTGCTAACAGTTCTGCTCAACAATCTAACAAAAATAGTAATATGGTCATCTGTGACACACACATAAACATATGTTATACAGATTTAACTCAATCCCAATCAAAATACTATGACATACCTCACAGATCTAGAGAAAACACACCTAAAATTCATTTGCAAACAGAAGAAAGCTAGAATAACAAAGGCAATTCTGGGTAATAATGGCCAGGCAGGAGGCATCTCAATTCCTGACTTAAAACTGTACTACAAAGCCACAGTGATGAAATCAGCATGGCACTGGCAAAGAAATAGACCTGAGTATCGATGGAACAGATTAGAAGATGCAAGTATAGATACAAAGACACTCAGCCACTTGATATTTGGCAAAGGGGCTAAACATGTTCACTGGAGGAAAGATAGCCTCTTTAATAAATGGTGTTGGAAAAATTGGCTCTTCACATGCAGAAGAGTGAAACTAGATCCATGCCTATCACCATGCACAAAACTAAAGACTAAATGGATCAAAGATCTAAACATTAAAACAGAAACACTAAATCTACTGGAAGATAAGGTAGATAGAAGTCTTGGAGACATAGGGGTAGGCAGAGAATTCATGAACAAAACACAAACCGCATGGGAAACACTTCAGAGAATCAACAACTGGGATATAATATTATTGAAATTTTTCTATACTTCAAAAGAAATGACCAATAGAGTCAAAAGAAAACCCACAGAGTGGGAAAGAATTTTATCCAGCAACTCCTCAGACAAAGGACTTATGTTAAGAACATATAAAGAATTGAAAAACATCAAGCCCCCAAAATTCAAAGACCCTCTCCATAAATGGGCATCTGAGATGAGCACACAGTTCTCAAATGAAGATATACAAATGGCAAATAAATACATGAAGAAATGTTCACCATCACTGATCATTGGAGAAATGCAATTAAAACAACATTGAGATTTCACCTCACTCTGGAAAGAATAGCTGCCATCAGGAAATCTACCGGTAACAAATGTTGGTGAGGCTGTGGGGGAAAAAAGAACACTTCTCCCCGGTGGTAGGAGAGTAGACTAGTGCAGCCACTATGGCAATCAGTATGGATAATTCTCAGAAGACTAGGATTGGAAGCTCCATTCAACCCAGCTGTTTCCCTTCTGGATATTTTCCTAGAAAAACTGAAAAGGTCATATCACAGTGATATATATGTACCCATGTTCATAGCAGCACAATTTGTAATATCTAAATCTTGGAAAC
Source organism: Dolichotis patagonum (assembly GCA_004027295.1). NCBI lineage: Eukaryota > Metazoa > Chordata > Mammalia > Rodentia > Caviidae > Dolichotis > Dolichotis patagonum. The sequence goes on from PVJX010038843.1 coordinate 11,643, forward strand.
AACCAAGATGCCCATCAACCACAGAGTGGATGAAAACAATGTGGTATGTTTATACAAGAAGGATGATCTTGAGGCCTTCATAGGGAAATGGAGACAACTTGAGACTATTATGTGAAATAAATTAGCGAAATGTATTAGTGAAATAAACAAGAATCATATTGAAATAAGTAGTGAAATTTTTTGCTACTTCACTATTTATTTTATTAGTGGAATAAATAAGAATTATATTTATAAATATCACATTGTGTCTCTAGTGTAAAAAGTAATAACCAATGTAAAAATAGTAAAACCCAAAATGTGTAATTCCTACTGTAAAAAAGAGAGGAAAAGAAAGTGCTCTAAAGGATATAATTGCATGTTTAGGTGCATAAGATGAATGACCATATTACTGTTTTTGTTAGATCGTAGAGCAGAACTATTAACAGTCTCATTGTTTGAATGTGTACTTTGTATGTTTTAACTTTGTAACTTGAACAACTATTTCCTAGATGACAGTATGTATGTTATCAATTATGGTTTCTTAGTATTTTTTGTTTTTATCATTGGAATTTTGTATTGTTGCTACCCATTTTTCTATTTTGTTTTCTTTTTAAATAAAGTTTAAAAAAATTAAAAATCAGACCCCTGAAATTCAAAGACCCAATCCAAAAATGGGCATCGAAGATGAATACACAGTTCTCAGAAGAAGAAATACAAATGGCAAGTAAATACATGAAAAAATGTTCATCATCATTAGTTATGAGAGAAATGCAAATTAAAACATCACTAGGGGTTGGGGGTTTAGCTCAGCCTCATAAATGCCTGCTTGAGGTCATGAGTTTGATCCCAGGCACCAAAAAAAAAAATTTGTAAAACATCACTGAGATTCCATCTCACCCCAAAAAGAAGGGCCAGGATAAAGAAAACTACCAACAACAAATGCTGCAGAAGCTGTGGGGAAAAAGGGACTCTTCTGCGCTGTTTGTGGGAGTGTAGACTGGTGCAGCCACTGTGGATTTCAGTCTGGAGATTCCTTAAAATCTGAGATTGGAAGTCCTATTTGACTTAGGTATTTCACTTCAATGCATATACCCAGAAGAACTAAAACATCATACCACAGTGATATATGTGCACCCATGTTTATAGCAGCACAATTTGTAATAGCCAGGTCTTGGAAACAACCTAGGTGCCCATCAACTGAGGAATGGATTAAAAAGTTGTGGTATTTTTATACAATGTACTACTGCTTAGCTATCAAGAATGATCATATTGAGATATTTATTTTTTTAAATTATGTTTACAGAGAAAAAAACAAACCAAACAAAACAGAATAAAGGGTAGCAACAATACAGAATTCCAAGGAAAAAAGGAAAAGAACAAAAAAAACACCAAGAAATCATTACTTGTCAGATTGCATACTGACATCTTGGAAATAGTTGTTCAAATTACAAAATTAAAACATGTAAAGTAGACATTCAAACAGTGAGACTGTTAATAGTTCTGCTCCGTGATCTGACAAAACAGCAATATGGTCATCCATCTTACACACTCAAACATACAGGCAATTACATCAAAAGGGTAAAATTAAACACAACAAAACTGAACAAAACAGGTCACAAGAAAGCAACATAAGAGACAAAAATTATAAAGCTAGACAATCAGAGATATTCACTCTCTATCATATTAACTCTTGGTTTGTTCCAAATAGTTGTCCATATTGTCACATACAGGGAATTCACATGAAACAACATAGTATGGACTGATCTGAACAGGACTAAGAAGGCATTTCAGGTCTTCAAGACCAGACAATAGGGAAAGCAAGAATGACTGTCATAGTGTCTCTCATTATCTTCAAAACAGCTGTCCATACCTTCAATTGTGTTGAACTTAAACAAAACAAAACAAGCTAAAATCACTTTGAGCAAAGAATGATAGTATTGCTGGATTTCACATCATGACATTACAGATTCAGCACTGTAGTGGTTGATTGATTGTGTCAACTTGAGACATTTAGAAGTTTAACTAAATGAGTTTAGCAATTCTACACCCAAGGGTGTAGAGGAAGACCAACCCTAGGGTGGGTCATCACCTGGAGGTGTAAAGGGGAAGGAGTAAGGACAAATGCATTCCATTCTTGGGAGAAGCTCCGGTCTTCACCTTTGGTTGGACCCCCTCTCCTGGCTTCCAGTGTAGACTCTTCAGCCTTCTGACACAGACTCTTCAGCCTTCCATCTCAGAGCCTTCAGCCTTCTGTCACAGACCCATCAGCCTGCTGGTGTGGACATGCATGAGACACTAAGGTGAACTCCAGGTCTTGGATTGAATCCTTCAGCCTCTAGTGTGTATACACCTTCTCCACGCTTCCTCTTCCAACTCTGTGGCTGACCATCATAAGCCAATCTTGTTTCTTTTACATCTATATATCTTGTGTTATATCTGTTCTCTCTAGTAAAACCCTGACTAATACAAGCACTGAGTACTGTAGTGTCTCTTTTTCTCCAAGGTAGTTGTTCATTTCAACATGTGTTATATAGATGGTTCTTGTAAATGGTTTCTAAGCTCTACACATGCACGAGTCTCTACATGTATATCTATCCTTTCTGTATTAGGGGAAAAAACAAAGCAAGACAAAAACAAAACAATTCCTAGAAAAGCATGAAACAAAAAGTCATATAAAACCATAATACAAGGTGATCTACAATGGTTACCATGATGTCTCAGCAGTGTCTCACCAGTGTACCATGATGTCTCAACAGTGTAACAACATTGAAAAAAAGGAAGCATTGGAGATATTATGAGTTCAAAAGCAGGCAATAATCAAACCAGAGTGGGTATCTTAGTGAATCTTGTCATCTTCAGTGTAGTTGCCTAACTCTTAGACTTGATGCTATCAATCATAACAGATTTAAATAAAATCAGTCAATACAAAATAGTAATCTAACAAACTGGATTCAAATAAGATCAGTCATAATAAGAGAGTATAAGTGATACAGGGCTTCAGATTAAGTTGAAAGGAAATTAAGCGTGATTACCATAATAGGTCCTCTTAGTTTTGGGATAGCTGACCATGTGCTCAAATCTAGTGTAAGCAGACAAACTGGAAGAGCATGTAATCCATCCCAGCAGAGTGATGAGAATAATGTACATTTTAAATCTTGTTACCCAATTAACAATATCCTCTGCCTCCCTTTTTTAGACAATTCCTCCCCTTTCACTCCCATAGGGTGCACTGCTTATTTTGGGTCCCACTGCCTCCATATATAGAGCATATCAATGGGCTCTATCTCCTGATCTACTCTGCCCATGTTTCTCTCTGTTAGTATTTCGAGGCCCTCTATACTAGAGATTACAGCCAATCTTCTCTGCCTCATTTCTGCTATTCTATTTTTTTGCCATTGGTTGTCTATTTTTCTCTTCCACTCCACTGTCTGCCCTATTCACTAAGGCCTCTTTGCCACTGTTCCTGAAATGGTCATATTCTTTTTTTCTCTCTCTAAAATGTACTTCAGTATTTTTTGCAGGGTTGGATTGATGGTCACAAATTCTCCCAGTTCCTCTTTGTCATGGAAGCATCTTGTTTCTCCATGAATTTCTAGAGAGAATTTTGCAGGATACATCTATCTGGGTTGGAGGTTGTTCTCCGTCAGGGCTTGTATTATTTCATTCCAAACTCTTCTTGACTTGATGGTCTGTGTGGAGAAATCTGCCATGATTTTGATGGGTTTTCCTTTATAGGTGATGTGTTTCTTTTCTCTGATTGCTTTTAATATTCTGTTCTTATATTGAATTTCTGGGATCTTGATTGTTATGTGTCTGGGTGTAGCTGTGTTTTGGTTGTAGGTGGCTAGAGTTGTGTATACTTCATATGTCTGCATATCATTTCCTTTTTCTATGTTTTGGAAGTTTTCCTTAATAATTTCTGTAAATAGCCTTTGTAATTCCTCTGATTTGATTCCTGCTTCTTCATTCACATACTTTATTCTTAAGTTATAGATCCTCTTGTCATCCTCCAGTCTTTGTATCTTTACTGCATACTCCCTTGTTATTTTTAAGAGATCTTTCCTTTCATGACCCCACATTGCAAGCCTGTGTTCAATTTCTGATAGTCTATCTTTGGCTTCTTTCAAGCAGTTTTGCCAGCTTTCTATCAATCTTTAGTTTCCTGGTAATCTCTTTGAATCTACTTCATGAATTCTAGGTTTGCTTCTCACTCAGGAAATAATAGCTGTCATCAAGAAATCAACTGATAACAAATGTTGGAGAGGCTGCACTGTAAAAAGGATCCCTCCTCCACAGTTGGTGGGACTGTAGACTGGTGCACCACTATGGAAATCAGTATGGATAATTCTCAGAAGACTAGGACTGGAAGCTCCATTCAACCCAGCTATTCCCCTCCTGGGTATTTTCCCAGAAGAACTGAAAAGTTCATATCAC
>PVJX010038844.1:0-16099 GCA_004027295.1 Dolichotis patagonum
GTGCCTGGGATTGGTGTGCAGAGACACACAAGTTCCAAATGCCTTGAGGTCACTGAACAGAGCCTGGGCTAATTGTGAGGAGACACACAGGTTGTGTAGGACTCACAGACACTGCACAGACCCTGGGTTCGGTTTGCAGAGAGGGCGCAGGTTCTGCAAACCTGGGAGACACTGCAGAGAACGTGAGCTCTGGGTGTGGAGACACACAGGTTTTGCAGTCCTTGGAGACTGGGCACAGAGCCTGGCTTCCCTGTGAGGAGACCCACAGGTTCCTGCATAGAGCCTGGGTTCCTGCATAGAGCCTGGGTTCAGTGTTCAGAGACTGCACAGTTTCCACAGGCTTGGGAGACACTGCACAGAACCTGGGTTCGGTGTGCTGAGACAGTACAGGCTCCAGAGGCCTCGGAGACCCTGCACAGTGCCTGGGATCCCTGTGCAGATACTCACAGGTTCCCAGGCCTTGGGGTACCTGCACAGAGCCTGGGTTAATTGTGAGGAGACACACAGGTTGCACAGGACTCAAAGATACTGCGCAGAGCATGGGTTCGGTATGCAGAGCCGACACAGGTTCCACAGACCTGGGAGACACTGCAGAGAATGTGAGCTCTGGGTGTGGAGACACACAGGTTTTGCAGTCCTCTGACACTGGGCACAGAGCTTGGGTTCAGTATGTGGAGAGACACAGGTTATGTAGGCCTGGGATACACTGCAGAGAGTCTGGGCTCCTTGTGCAGAGATGGCATAGGTTCCATAGGCCTGGCAGACAGTGCACAGAGCCTGGGATCTGTGTGCATAGAGGCACAGGTTGTGTAGGCATGGGAGACACTTCACAGAGCCTCGGATCGGTGTGTGGAGACTCACAGGTTCCACAGGGCTGGGATATACTGCACAGAGCCTGGGATTTGTGTGTGTAGAGGCACAGGTTCCATAGGCCTGAGAGACACTACACAGAGACTCGGCTCCATGTGCAGAGATGGCACAGATTCCGCAGAACTTGGAAACACTGCCCAGAAACTGGGCTCTGTGTTCTGAGACACCCAGGCTCCTCAGGCCTCGGAGACAGGGCACAGAGCCTGGGTTCGGTGTATAGAGAGGGCGCAGGTCCCACAGGCCTTGGAGACACTGCATAGAACCTGGGCTCCTTGTGCAGAGATGGCATAGTTTCTGTAGCCCTGTTAGACACTGCACAGAGCCTGCGATCTGTGTGCATAGAGGCACAGGATCCACAGCCCTAGGAGACATGGCACAGAGCCTGGGTTCGGTGTGCAGAGACCGCACAGGTAACACAGGCCTGGGAGACACTCCACAGACCCTGGGTTCGTTGTGTTGAGGCAGTACAGGCTCCCCCGTGCATTGGAGACACTGCACAGAGCACAGAGCTGGGCTTGGTGTGTGTACACGCACAGATTCTGCAGGTCTGGGAGATACTGCACAGATTCTGGGCTCAGTTCACAGAGATGGCAATGTTTCCACAGTCCTGAGCCATACTGCACAGAGCCTGAGCTCGGTGTATGGATTTGGCACAGGTTCCACAGGCTTGGGAGACACTGCATAGAGCCTGGGTTCAGTGTGCAGAGACACCCAGGGTCCGCAGACCTGGCAGACACTACACAGAACCTAGGTTCAGTGTGATGAGACAGTACAGGCTCCAGAGGCCTGGGAGACCCTTGAAAGTGCCTGGGATCGGTGTGCAGAGACGTGCAGTTTCCGCAGGACTTGCGGTCACTGCACAGAGCCTGGGATTATTTTGAGGAGGAGCGCAGGTTCCACAGACTCGGAGACACTGCACAGAGCCTGGCTCAGTATGCAGAGGCCATACAGGTTCTGCAGGCCTGGGATATACTGCACAGAGTTAGACTCCAAGTGCAGAGTTAGCATAGGTTCCTTAGCCCTGAGAGACACTGCACAGAACCTGTTCTCCGTGGGTGGAGACACACAGGTTCCCCAGGCCTCAGAGACAGGGCACAGAGCCTGGGGTCAGTATGTGGAGACACACAGTTTCTGCAGCCTGGGTTACACTGCACAGAGCCTGGGCTCCTTTTGCAGAGATGGCATAGGTTCCGTAGGCCTGGCAGACGCTACCCAGTGCCTGGGATCTGTGTGCCTACAGGCACAGGTTCTGAAGGACTGGGAGACACTTCACAGAGCCTCGGCTCAGTGTGCAGCGACTCAGAGGTTTCACAAACCTAGGATACACTGGACAGAGCCTGGGCTCGGTATGAGGAGGGAGTACAGGTTCCACAGGCCTGGGCGACACTGCAAAGAGACTGGGCTCCAAGTGCATAATTGGCACAGGTTCCTCAGGCCTGGGAGACACTGCACAGACCCTGGGTTCAGTGTGCAGCAATGGCACAGTTTCTGCAGAGCTGGGAGACACTGCACAGAAACTGGGCTCTGTGTGTGGATACACTCAGGATCTGTGGGCCTCGGAGACATGGCACAAAGCCTGGGTTCTGTGTATGGAGAAACACAGGTTGTGCAGGCCTGGGAGACACTGCACAGAGCCTGGGTTCGGTGTACAGAGACAGCACAGGTTCCACAGGCCTGGGAGATACTGCGCGGAACCTTGTCTCCTTGCGCAGAGATGGCAAAATTTCCATAGGTTTGGGAGACACTCCGCAGAGCCTGGGTTCTGTTTGCGTAGAGGCACAGGTTCCACAGGCCTGGGAGTCACTTCACAGTGCCTCAACTTGATGTGCAGAGACTGCACAGGTTCCACAGGCCTGGAGACACTGCACAGAGCCTGAGTTCAGTGTGCAGAGAAGGCACAGGTTGCGAAGACCTGTGAGACACTGCACAGGACCTGGGCTCTGTGTGTGGAGACACACAGCTTCCTCAGGCCTTGGAGAGAGGGCATAGAGCCTGGGTTCAGTATGAGGAGACACATAGGTTCTGTAGGCCTGGCAGACACTTCACAGAGCCTGGGATTTGTGTGCACTGAGGCACAGGTTCCACAAGCCTGGGAGACAATTGAGAACACCTCGGCTTGGTGTGCAGAGACTCATGGGTTCCACAGGCTTGGGATAGATTGAACAGAGCCTGCGATCTGTGTGTGTAGAGGCACAGGTTCAACAGGCCTGGGAGACACTACACAGAGCTTGGCTTCAGTGTGCAGAGATGGCAAAGGTTCCGCAGACCTGGGAGACACTGCAGAGAAACTGGGCTCTGTGTGTGGAGACAGCCAGGATCCGCAGGCCTTGGAGACAGGGCACAGAGCCTGGGTTTGGTGTGCAGAGACACACTGGTTCTCTAGGCCTGGTATACACTTCAAAGAGCCTGGGTTGGGTGTACAGAGATGGCGCAGGTTTGACAGGTCTGGGAGACACTGCAGAGAACCTGGGCTCCTTGTGAAGAGATGTTATAGTTTCCCTAGGCCTGGTAGACACTGCACAGATCCTGGGTTCGGTATTTGGAAGCAGCACAGGTTCCTCAGGCCTCGGTGACACTGCACAGAGCCTGGGATGTGTGTGCCTCGAGGCACAGGTTCCACAGTTCTGGGAGTCACTTCACAGAAGCTCGGCTCATGTGCAGAGACTGCACAGATTCCACAGGCCTGGGAGACTCTTCACAGAACCAGGGCTCCTTGTCAGGAGATGGCACAGGTTCTGCAGACCTGGGAGACACTGCACAGAGCTTCAGCTCAGTGTACAGAGACTGCACATGTTCCACAGTCCTGTGATACAGTGACCAGCGCCTGGGCTCCATATTCGGAGGAAGCACAGGTTCTGCAGGCCTGAGAGACATTGCAGAGAGCCTTGGTTGGGTGTGCAGAGGCAGCAGAGTTTCCACAGTCTTGGGAGATCTCGCACAGAGTCTGGGCACAGTGTGCGAATATAGCACAGGCTCCACAGCCCTGGGAGACACTCCACAGAGCCTGGGTTCTTGTGCTGAGGCAGTACAGGCCCCAAATGCATGGAAGACACTGCAGAGAGCACAGGGCCAGGCTCCTTGTGCAAAACGAACAGATTCCACAGGCCTGGGAAATACTGCACAGAGCCTGGCCTCGGTGTACAGAGATTCACAGGTTCCGCAGGCCTTGGAGTAACTATACAGGGCCTGGGTTCCTTGTGTGGAGACGCACAGCTTGTGCAGGCCTGATAAACACTGCACATAGCCTTGGTTCAGTGTACAGAGATGGCCCAGGTGCTGTTGTTTCAGGGAACATGAGGCAAATTAAATAACGATGATTGTTTTGGAAAGACATCCAAACCTGTTCTACCCCTTGCAACCTTTTCACTATGGCAGGCTAGTTTTCAAGGCGCCCATAGAATGGGGAGAAGAGGTTAGGAAGACAAGTTGAAAGGTCATAAAGTTCATTGTTCCCAGAGACTTAGCTGATGAAGCTAATGGTGCTAGCCCCTGGACTTTGCATTGAGAACCAGTGGCTGGAGATGAGATACGTGAATGGGGACTAGAGTGTGGCTAAACATTCTGTCTGAGAATGTGAATTCATTCAACTCATTCTCTCTCTCTCTCTCTCTCTCTCTCTCTCTCTCTCTCCTTCCTTTTAGAAATGCAGTGGAGGCTACCCCTCGAACTTACTGTGTAGCCCAGGGTGGCCTCAAACTCACAATCCGCCTGCCTCAGCCTCCTGAGGGCTAGGGTTACAGGTATGTGCTGCTGTATGCCTGGCTCCTTTTTCCTTTATTCAGTTCTATTCACTGGACCAATGAATGAAAGAGAAAGTGGGACACTTTCTCTTTCTTGGATAATGAAAGTGGGCCTGGCTCAAGGGACTTCTGTGTCTTTTTAAATCAATGCCTGTTATAGATTAATTTGAAAGCTCTACTTGCCCTGTGGGATAAAAGGAATACATTGGAAAATATGAAACATGTCCTCCTCCCAAGGTCCTAGTATACCAATTGCCTTTAATGGGAATTTCTGGGAATTTCCCTCCTAAGGCTGCATGAGTCCCTGAAGCATCTCTGTTCTCATCTCCTCCACAGTGTTCCTAATCTTGTCTTACTGCCTTTACCCTGCCTCATGCCCACAACTTCTGTTCTCCTGATCTTGCAAAGCAACACTCCCGAGAGCCCCTCATCACATTGTAAGGAATTTCTTGGTGAGAGCCAGTAAAAGAAAGTTTGTTACTATGGGTGGCACTAAAGCCAGGTAGGGAGGCTGCGTATATACCAGGCTACACGATTTGTGTCTTGGCAGTTTACCTTCCCCAGAATCAAGGAAAGCGCCATCTTCTTTTGCCTACTTGGCCGATGAAAGACTGTGCATCCCCACATCTTTTGGTCTACACACATGTACTTGGGTTGCCGCCTCTGATATCTTATGGAACTGTGTGAAGGCTCAAGGTCCCTGAGCCTGGAGAAGGCACAAGTGTCTACTGGACACTAGGTGAAGGGGGGCGTTCTGGAAAGCTGTGGCTAAAAGCTGAGCAGGAGGAAGAGAGGGACAGAAGACACAGGGGAACCACAGATTCCTATCGGTGAGTAAGACCTGGTCTGGGGACCGCAGCTGCTTTCCCAGCCAGGAACAGGCCTAGGAGAATGCATCCGAGAAGCTGCTGTCACATTCCTCCCATCTGTCCATGCTGTACATGTGTACTTCATGTTTCAGTCTAGCCAAGAGCTGGCTAGGGGTTGGGAGGGCAGAGAGCACACGAGTGTTTCTGAGAGTGCCAAGCTGGCCCTTGTCACTCGGGGGCATGTCTGGCTAGTCACCAGGGACAGGGAAGACAGCAGAGGTGGCCTTGTGCTCTTGCTGCAGCCAGTGGAGCTATGTCTTCGGGAGGGCCCTGGAGGAGGAGTCTGGGCCATTAATGCGGGCCAAGACCTCATTTCTATGTTCCCAATTCAGTGGCAAGACCAAGGTAAGAGCAAAACAGATTAGAATGCAGAGGGGTAGGGAGGCCAGGGAAAAGCTGGCCTGAGTTCACCAGATGCCCAGACAGGGAGACAGTGCATGACACCCTGCATGGTCCAGCTGCATCATGGTATCCAGTGTTGGTCAGGCTCTAAGCAACCAAGTACTGCAACCAAGCTGGCAGACAGTGTGTCAAGCCTGGGTGACAACATATGTGAGCTGAATGACCCCAGCATTGGAGATTCTGAGGGTCGGTATGGGCCCCACCTGGGATGGAGGGGCCAGTTCTGGAAACATCCTTATCTTGTCTGAGACGCTGGTGTCTTTTTAACCCACAGGGCAGGGATCTCTTCTGTCCCTGTTGCTGCTGCTTCTGAGGCATTCTGGCCTTCATGCAAGTGTCTTCCTGTTCTTTGGTCTGTGTTGATGATGAAATACACACAATCTTTGAAATACAGACAGAAGGAAGGGATTACATATGGCCCATAGGTCCAGCACAGCATGTGTATCACAAGGACACTTCTGCTTTTGTGGGTGACCTCCCACGGCTGTCTGTATTTCCATAACTTCTTTACCCATACATACGGGGCCAGGCTGAGGCAGTATAATATTCCACAAGATCTGGAGTCTATACTTATGTTAACCAGTCCCCTATTGATACACCTGTTGGTTGTTTCTTGTTTTTTTCAGCATTATAAGCAATGCTAGAATGAGTATCTTGCTATGTTTGAATTTGTATTGTAGGTGTTTAGAAGAATTGTCGATCACAAAGTAGGCTGCTTATTAGTGTTTGAAGCATATGACCAAAGAGCACTTAAAAATTTACGTCATCTTTTATTGTCCTGCTTCAAACAGAACAGATTACGTTCAGCCTTTTCTACCTTTTCTCCTACAACCAGCAGCCTCACATCTCCATGGTATTTCACTTTCCTTCTGATTTCTAGTGCAGATGTGCAACAACTCATTTGGCATCTACCCAATGGTATCTTCTTTTCCTGCTTTCTAACGGGAACACTTAGGCTTTTCATGTCTATTTGTAAGTGCTACTTATAGATTCAGAAAATCAAACTATGGTATAACTTGGAAATATTTTCTCACCTCAGTGGCTCATTTTAACTATGCTCATGATCCATTTCTATGTGGAAGACTAAAAGATGTTAATCGCATCTGACTGATAAATTTCATAGTGAATAACCTGGACTTTGCACGCTGTGGAAACCAGTACCCACTCTAAAATCATAAGACTATTTCCTGACAGCCGAGGGTAGTATTATAAAATGTCCATCTACTGGAAATTTACTTCAGTGTGAGTCCCAACATCACTTATGTGCTAACTCGGGTTTTGGGACTGAGTTAAGAGGGCAAGATTAGTGAGACCTTGTCTCACAATAAAGCACGTAAAAGGGCTGGAAGTATAGCTCAAAGGCAAAGCCTTAACGTCAGTAGCCAATACCAGAGAGAAAAAGTGTTTACCAAAGTCTAAATCCACATTTTGGTGATGCTGGCACACTGTCCTCCCCCATGAATTTAGGCCCAGTGACATGCTTGGCCTCCCTGAGGAAATGAGCTGAAGCACAGTCAGGAAAGTTGAGGACCTGATGGGGAGGGGGTGGGGAAGGAAACCCCACAAGCAGAGGCCAACAATTTCTTGAGGGAGCTTGGAGGATGGCTCAGGATGTGCTGAGCCACAGGGACATTCCAGAGAGACCAAGGGGTCTGCAGGTGTACGGGCTGCTGTGGCACGTGTCAATCCCAACTGTGAGGAGACGGATCTTAGCCAGTCCATGCTCAGAAGCTCAGAGCAGAGTCTTTGTGTGGTGAGGAGCACAGGCAGCATGGCCGTGTGGTGGCTCACAGGATGCCTTTCTGAGGCGGTTTCCCTGTACACACAGTCAGGTTTTTCGCTGCTCTGTTCCTTTGTGGGTTTTTTTTTTTTTGTTACCTGGACTTGAACGCAGGGCATCACATTTGCCAGGCAGGCCCTGGGCTGGCTGAGGTACTTCCCAGGCTCCAAGAGTCGGGTTTCCCTGGGATCTGCAGACTTTGGTCATGGGCTCAGAGAGAACCCAGAGGCCTGGTCTTGGAAAGGCCAAAGGTTCCCTGGGCCTGCGACTGATGTCTGCAAGATAGGAGTGGGTGGACCTCAGCCCTAGCAGACCTAACACTATTGCCATCAGAATTGTAGCCCTGGTTTTGAGTGTTTTTTTCTGAGCAGAGAATTGTCTAGGGGGAGTTGGGGGTGTGGCTTACTTGTACAACACTTACCTATATCCAGTGCCAGTGCCACAAGAAAAGACTTGTGGTAGGAGCTTGCAATACATGGCTCATTTCGGCCTCACCCTCAGGAAATGTTTTAGAATCATTCTCTCATGAGAGGAAAGAGCTCTGAGGGTTATGAGATTATGGAACTACCATAAGGGTGCTCTTCTTGAGCAAGGCAGTCTTGAGTCCAGATTCAAATCTGTCTCCTCTAGATCACCTGAGTCTAAAGAACAATCTGACTGCCACCATTTGGGATATGGTGAGTGATTCTGGATGGCTTTTCTTATGGAGGACACAACTTCACTCTCTGGAACAAAATTGTGAGACAGGGCAAGCAATGCTAACTCTGGGAGTAGAGACTTGTGTGGTTACCATGTGCAGAGATCCAGCATCCTCCACATTCCACAGCCTGCAACAGGGTCTGGGTGACCGTAGTGGGTGCTGGTCAGGCTGCACGAGGGGCTTGGTTCTTCGCAGGCTGAGAAGGAAGAGGGAGGGACTGGTCAGGAGCCCAGAGATGAGGGCTCTTTTTCTCCTGCCCTTCTGCTTTCTTTCTCTAATGCGTGTTTCTAATGATGGCCTCCAACATACAGGGAAAATGGTGGAGGTGACCTGCTCAGCCAGGAAGGAGCACACCACAGACTGAATCAGGCTGGCCATGCTCTAGTGCCATGGGTCATTTCCCCACGCATAGCAGGTATGCGCTAGAGGCCAGTCGCACTCTGGGTGGTGCATCAGGTAAAAGAAATGTTGCTGAAGAAGCAACTGGAACTGCAACAGGAAATGTCCCCTGGGTAACTGAAGTATATGGCTGGGGTGACATTTTCTGCTACCGCCATGAGGTGCTGTTGATTTGCGAGGTATCTGGACCAAGCTAGTTTTATGGGAGAGATGTTTTTTCAGGCTTGAAGAGGCGAGCAGGGGACAACACCCAAGGAGAAGTAGGATCGACTGTTTGGTCTTCTCTACTCTACAAGGTAGTGGTCATTTGGAAGCCCCAAAACGTTTGGGTGCAGCAATTTGGAGGGGGTGTTGGTGACCCTGCACAAGAGGGTTTCCCCATGTTGGCATTGAAATGTTGGCTTCTGCTAACAAATGGGGAGAAAAAGAGGGAGCACCGGACTGGAGGGACCTAAGGTGTCACGTAGCTAGAGATTCATTCCCAGTAAGGCACTGAGCACTGGCCAGTGCTTAGGAAGGGAGCACTGTGGTTTTCCAAAATCATGGTCATTGAGTTGTGGAAGGGCTTTCCTACCCTGCTCATGAACAGTTCTGGAAGGCAGAGGCCTGAACAGAAGCACAGGAAAGAAGCACTGAGCTCTGTAGCTGGAAGAGCACCTGCAGGCAGGGTTTCATGACTAAGACTGCTTCCTACATATTATTCATTTGTTGAGATTTTTCACATCTTCCTGAGGCAGTTTTAGTAACTGGTGTGTTTTTGGCAATTTGTCCACTTCATCTAGGTTGTCTAGTGCACACCTTTTTACTATACATATTATTGGGGGCTGTATCAGGGTTTGAGATATGTCTATGTTGTAATGTTTGAGTCTGATGACACATATCTGTCTCATTAAACACCTATTGATTCTTCATGGAGAAAACATTCAAAAACTTTTCTTCCAGCTTTTGGAGACATGCAATACATAATTGTTATCTTATGTAAAAGACCCCAAATAGCCAAAGTGACCTTTACAAAAAAGAACAAAGTTGAAGATATTTTTTACAAAGCCTTTTTTTTTATTTTAAAGGGAATGGGACAAATCAAAATAGTGAGAACAATATTGGATTTCAAAAACAAGGCAGAAGAAAATCCCCCATATTTGCTATATTGCATATTGTTATCCTCTAAATAGAAGCTCAGACTGCTGGATTTAGGCCTACAAAATCAAGCAAACAATACAAGCATTAAGTTGTTTTTTACCTTAGACATTGTCATCCCATCCTGTCCTCCATCCTCCAAATCAGCTGGTTGCTTACCAGGGGTTTGGGGAACAGGGTGGCGGGGCTCTTCTTGTCTCCCAGCCCACATGGCAGCCACTGGCTCATAGGAGGGTGTGGGTTGGCTTCTTGCTTCTCCTCCCAGCCCACATGCCTGCTACAAAGACTTACTAATCCAAACCTTTAGGCATAGAAACAGACACAAAGACCACTGGAACTCTCTGACTGCTCAAAAATAACCTCACCATAGTCAACTAACTTAGACACAGTGTTAAGAACATGCATTGAGGAAGGTCTTTTCAATAAACAGTGCTGGGAAAAATGGGTATCCACATGCAGAAGAATGAAGGTAGAATTACCCACCAGTTCCAAAATGAACTCAAAATGGATGAAAGATTTAACTCTAAGGCCTGAAAAAATCAAACTGCTAGAAGAAAATATAGGAGAAATGCTTCATGGTATTAGAATGGGTAAGGAACTTTCTTGGTACAAGATACGTGAAGCACAGGAAACAAGAGCAAAAATATACAAAGGGGATTAAATCAAATTAAAATCTTCTGAAAAACAAATCAGTGAAGGGAGCTGGGTGTGGTGGCTTGTGTCTGCAATCCCAGCAAATGGGAGGCTGAGGCAGGAGGCTCCTTTCAGGATTGAGACCAGCCTGGGGTACAAAGTGAGCTCAAGAACAGTCTGAAATGCACAAGGAGACGTTGTCTCAAGAGACAAAGACAAAAAGACAAAAAGAAAAGAAAAGAAAAGAAAAGAAAAGAAAAGAAAGAAAAGGAAAAATAGCATGCAGGGACAACCCTACAGACTTGGAGAAAATATGTGCAAACTATGCTCTGACAACAAATTTATATCGAGAATATATAAGGAAGAAAAAATGCCCCCACATAACCTAATTTTAAAAAGTGGATGAAAGACTTATCTAGATATTTCTCAAACGAAGATAAACAAATGGCCAACACATATATGAGAGAATGCTCAACATCACTAATTGTCTTGGAAATGCTGACCTGCATAAACAGTTTAAGGAACCTCTTCAGAATTTTAAGTGGGAGGCTGGGTATGCAGCTCAGTGGTAGAGCACTGGCCTGGCATGCAAGACGTCTTAGGTTCAGTCCCCAGCACCACACACATAAATTGAAGATTAAGACTTAGTGTATAAGTCAGTAGTACTTATCTCTTCAAACAAACTGAGACCTTTGCATTGCTTAGTCAATTGTCATGGAGAAATGTAATTTACATTTATGGCATATGAATTTATTTGAAATTACATAGAAATGGGCAGAGAAATTTTGTTTACTGATCTGATAAGCTAATCGCAGTTAAGGATTGATTTTTTTTTTTGCTTGTTTGTTTTGAGACAGGGTCTTGCTGTGTAGTTCAGACTGTCTTTAAACCCACGAGGTAGGTCAAGCTGGCCTCCGACTTCTGGTGACCTTCCTGCCTCGGTCTCCTGAGTGCTGGAATTACAGGTGTGTGCCACCATGCCTGGCAGTACTGCTTTTTAAAGAATCTGTGCTTTCCTGTTTCATGACTTCATTAACAACTTCTAGGCCAAAGACTGAATCTCTAACTTCATGATATTTTTCCATCCACAGGAAAATTTTAAAACATGGCCTTTGTAAGTTTCTGTTTTCACAGGGAACACCTTGATTTTACATGCAGTTTTAGACCGAAATTTTCAATTTGAGTTTAAACGGTCCAAAATCTCTTAAAGGTTATTATTGGAAAGTCCAAGAAAACTGCTCTTACAGTCTCTAAAATAAGGACAATTAGAAAATGTTAGGAAAATCTCTGTCTATGAGGAATTCTGGCCATTGAAGGAACATCATTTTGTAAGACTTGGAATCACTTTAACCTTTAGTAACATTCTAAAAGGCATCAATTTATTTCTGCCATTAAGTTTTTTTGTTCTTCTGATCTCTTTTGTACAAAGGACAAGATCTTGATTTTCAGTGTTGTGGCCTAATATTTTTGCTTGTGCCCACGTGGCACCTGTGAGGATGACAAAATCCTGCAGAACAGACCCAAAATATCACTAGTAAGTGCCCTTCTAGATACTACAGTTTATGTGGGCAGCTCTCTGCTGTTGTAAATTTAGGCTTGTAAAAGAAAATTCAGACTTCGAATTACCATTTCTGCAACTCCAAATCGGAACCTTGGGCTTTTATTCTCAGAAACAGGTGGGGTTTCCAAGGCAACAAAGCAGTTGCTGGCCAGTTCAAGGGACCCAGAACTGCTTAGGTGAGCCACTTTCAAGTGCACAGTTTTCCTTATCAAATCATGGTGGGCTTATAAAAAGATGTGCATAGCGAATACACAGAGCTTGTTAGAATGACACTGTCATCCCAGCACTCAGGAGGCTGAGGTAGTAGGATCACCACGAGATCAAATCTAGCCTGGGCTACACAGTGAGTGCAAAGGCAGCCTGAACCAGGTAGTGACACCCTGTCCCACAAAGCAAAAAAGATTCCTAACTGGTTCATCTGCTGCTCAACCTTCTAGAAGGTCTGTGTCTACCAGTATGCGAAGTTAAGAGGGCTGCACCAAGCAGTATGTGTGCCAGTCTTTCAGGCCAGATGACAAGAAACACATTAGCTTTAGCCTCTCCATGGTTCCACTTTTCCGGGAGAAGATTTTTTCCTAGGAACCATTGCCAGCGCTTTCATGTTGGACTAGTGGGCTCTTGAATTTGTAAAGCATACATACCGTTTGTGGCAACTTTTTCTAACAAAACTGAAATATGAATACAGTATGAAAATCCATAGTCTACAAACTGTTCCTGGCTTGTGCAAACTACGAAAATTGTGTAGGTAGACGAGGTGAGTTTATGCCTGCTCAATAAGACGGCAGGTTGGCACATGTCTTTAATTCCAGCTACCTGGGGGGCTGAGGCAGGAGGATCACAAGTTTGTGGTCAGCCTGAATGTCTCAGCTACACCTTATCTCAAAGCAAACAATGAAAGGACTGAGGATGCGGCTCAGTGGCAGAGCATTTGCCTAGTGTGCAACATGAGGCCTCGGGTTCAAGCCTCAGTAAAATAAAATGGACTTGCATTTAGAATGTCATTATTCTGCTACATTTGCTACTAATTTTAGCGTATTCCACCAAAGTGTTAAACTATGACAGATTAGGAAAACAAAGAGAAGTCAGAGATCTGGGAAGCACCACATGATGCAGCTCAGGGCCATTCCTCAGAATCTCTGGAGAGAAACTGCTGGTGCTTCCCGGGGTGTTGCTGCTGCTGCTTCCGCCTATAAGTTATATGTAATTTGTAGCTTCAGGAGAAGTCTGAGGGGGGACTTAGATTCATATCCCTGAATCGCTGTTTTGCCTAGACCAGGGATGAAGAAGCTTTTAGAGCTTTCAGTGAAAACAAAGGGCCCCCTGAGGCATGCACACCATAGGTTCCCCACCACTGACCAGTTCTAATCCCTTACTGTTTTGTTGCATGGAATTTAAAAAGTCCTTGTTTATTACCCTCATATAGAAGTGATGCAATTTCTAGATTCTGAGAAGATAGCAGCAGTGGTGTTAATGTTGTCTTTGTCCATAACCCATGCCCCAAAAAAGAGAGAGACCAGGATGACAAAACCAAACCAGGGCAACATCCGATTATCACTTGGTGATGAGGTGTCCCCAGGAAGTCCAGCAGCTGGGCCAGGTGAGACCCAAGCTTGCAAAGAGCCCTATGCATCTTAGCCGCTGAGGTAAAGAGGCGAGACAGCACGCAGAAGACCTAGAACCTCAATGCTTAAGTTTCTGCAGACAATTTCCACTTCAGAAAACCAGACCGAGCCCCCACTGGCAGAACTGCTTGTTCAGGGAATGTGGGTGGGAGACACAGTTCACTGCTTCTCCATGGGGCGTCTCCTTTCTGGGAAAACTGGGAAGCAAAGGAGTTACTTCCTGCAAATGCTCCTCACACTTCATAGACTTTCTTTTTTTAAAATTTCTTTCTTTTTTTTAAAAGAGGATACAAACAAAATAAAACCAATCAAAACAAACCAGTGTGAAAGGTACCTGTCTTGAAAACATTACAAAGTCATCAATAGGTACCATCACTTTCATCCATCTTAGTCACTTCCCTCATGGCCAGGACACAATGCTCAACACCCACAACCTGCAGGCAAAGGGCTCTATCTTGATCCACAGCACAGGTGAAGAGCTCTGTCTTCATCCGCAGCTCCCCAGGTCTCAGGCCAAGCATGGTGCGCAGGCTCCAAGTGAGAAGGTGGGGCAGAAGGGCCTGGGCAGGCGAGGAGAGCTGCTGGCTACAGGGATCTGAGCAGGAGCCAAGAGCAGGGAGAGGGGAGGAGCGGGGAGGGAGAAGCACCCTTCCAGGCCATGTCCCCAGTGAGACACCTCTGCAGGCCACACCCCACCTCTAAAATATTGCTGCTTATTCACTCTCCTCACCCCAAATCATTTCTAACCATCACTGCCAGCGTTTCCCACAGGAGAGCAAATGAATCTGCTACACACTCTACTAATAAAAATCCAACCTCCAAGGTGTCCCAGAATTGAACCCTCTCCCACAATCACTATTCCTGGGGCGATGGTAAACTTCAAACTTCCCCTGGCAAATTCAAGTTCAAAGACATTAGAGCAAAGCCGAAAATAAATCCTTTGACCTTGGGAGGGGACGCTGAAAGACCCCCAAGTGCCAATTCACTTTCTCCATCCTCCCTTCTGCTCCTACTCAGCTGCAGGTTCTGGACCATTTGTGGGACCACAATTCAGCAGTGTGAGCTGCCACCACCACCCGCCACCTCCAGGAGTGGGTGCCATTCATTCAGGGCCAGCTTGCTGTGACTCCCTGCCACTACCTCAGAACATGTAAGAATTGACAAAGGCAGCAGCAGCCCCCATTATTTAGGCCTCCTCATCTGAGGTGTTTCCATTCAGAGTGTCATTAATGTTAGGCTCAGTGACTTCATAATAGGCCCACACCTCTGCCAAGCACAGGACAAGATCATGTCACGGCACTTTTCCCAAAGCCTATTCTGCAGGTGCTTAAGACAACAAAGTTTCCATGATCTTTGTCTCGGTTAAAAGCCTAAGAGCTTTGGTGTGTGAAAGTGTGGCCCTGAGGAGAGACAGGTCACAAAGGAGGAAGGAGGAAGAAGGAAGAAGAAAATGGAGTGCCAGGAAGAGCACCATGTGCACGGCTAGGAGTATTGGGTGTCCCTCTGGGGAGAGGCAGAGGCGGAAACTACTAGAAAGGTTCAGGATTGGGTGTGATCTCAGGTCGGACAGGGCTCTTTGGGACCCGTTTCCTGCTCCTGGGTGAAAGAGCAGTCTGAGGAGAAGGCTTTCTGCCTGATGCTGCTGCCTACAACCCAGCACTGTGCCGGTGCTCTGAGCAGTGGAATGTTGGAGAAGTGACAGCGGTTTGGCAGATTATTCATTGTCCCAGCTCCACAGCTCCTATTTCCCCTATAACTGAGGCCATGTTAGGATTCTATCTGTGAATTAAAGTGGAGGCCCTGAGATCCCTGCCCCTGCCTCCTCCTAATTACCACACAGGCTCTCTGCATGATGGAGAGAGGGCCTCCAGAGGCCAGCCATGTCACACTCCATTGCCCACGTTTCATCTTCCCTAGCCAGGCTTGATCGCTGCCTTTTGCCTGAGCCCACTGTGCGTGCATTCTGCCTCTTCTATAGGCCCAAGGTCCATTCACAGAGTGGCAGTTTGCATGTGGGGACCTGCATTTTCTGTGACTCTGACTTCAACTGCACCTTCCGAACTGCAGCAGAACTAGGTTTGCGAATAAACCAGTAGCCACTGGGTTTGGGTTTAGGCTCAGCTCTGTCACCTGGGGAGGGCAGTCCCACTAGGCTTGTAGTCTGGGCATGCTTTCATCCCTGTACTCTCCTACAACTTTCTGAGTCCTGCCTTCACCTCTGTTTCACACATGTTCAGACTGTGGCAACTCCTCTAAGGACCTTCCCAACTACCATCAGCAATACTTCTGACAGCTGCTGCCTGCAGTCCTGGCAGGGTGCAAGCTGCCTTCTGGGCTCTGGGGAGCTGACCTGCAGGCCACGGCTGGGGCCACGTGGCCCCCTGCC